>JADLZL010002278.1:0-39529 GCA_015844335.1 Chrysopogon serrulatus | reverse complement strand
TGGGTTGCTACAATAGATAACATTTGATGATGTATTTGTCCTGCTTTTGCGGCACCGATCACCACCAAGATCGGGAAGTAGAAGAAAGAATATTAAGCGGTCACGCCTCGTAGAAGAGGCTCCCAAAAAACCTAATTGTCAGTCTTCACTTGAGCTGATGAACGCAAGAATTTTGGTTTCAAAGGTTTGCTCTATCTATTCTCATGCACGCAAAAACTAGAACAGGGATAACAGAGAGCAATACAACAATGAAGTGGTGAGGCATGGTTGTGTGTTATTCACTTGCGGGCAGGAGGAGATTGACACCTTGTGTAGCCTTCTCGAGACACAAGAGATAGACATAGTGATTGATAGTAATCAAGAAGATGTTATATGCCTAGAAGACCTTATATGTAGCCTTCTCAAGACACAAGAGATAGACATAGTGATTGATAATGATCAAGAAGATGGTATATGCCTAGAAGACCTTATATGTAGCCTTCTCGAGACACAAGAGATAAACATAGTGATTGATAATGATCATGAAGACCTTATATGTTACTAAGTAGTAACTAAAAAATTAGTTGTTCATTACTATTAACCCAATAATCAATGAGGTTGTTAGATGCCTTTGCTTTTTGCAACAATTTCTTTGATTCGGCCGCTAATAGCGACATTAATACACTATAGCAAAAGCGCTTATTTGCAAATTTGAAACACTATTCAAAAAAAGGCAAAAGAACACTCCCAATCTGATTGATAATGGCCATGAAGAACATATTTGTTATTAGTAATTGACGAATCAATTGTCCATTACTATCTTCGTGGCATGAACATAACAATGGACATACTCCTCCATCTCTAAGAGGTCAACTAGAGGCTAGAGCCAAATGCTTGACTATAAACCAAGTTATAAGAGCCAAGACATACAATAGTTAGTCTTCTATTTGTCTTTAAAACATTTTAATGTTACATGTGTCCATTCTTTTTCCTATTCCTCCTCACATACATCTTCATTGTGCTCTAATACTGTCTATGCATCCGTGCTTAACTTGTTGCTTGCATGAGATCCAAGCTCTCATATCTCTCCTTTATCTCTCCACATCAAAGATTAGCTTAGCTATAAAGTATTGTATCTCGCTCTAAGTGTCATCGTTGGTATATGCGCCCTTAAGTTTGACGCAATTTGTAGAAAATGCATATAAATTTGTATCTCTAAATAAATTTATTAAAAACTAGATTCAAAAAAATTTTCCAATCATACTGTTCTATATATATTTAGTCAAAATTGATTCTAAGAAAGTAAAACGATGTAATTTTTATGAGCGAGTGAGTACTGTACTTGTTTATTGCTTACTCCCTCGTCCCCCAAAAGATGTCGTTCTCGCTTCCCCGAGAAATAACTGCTTTGGCAATTTTTATCTCATAATAAATATTATCAATTAATATCATAATTAGTACTCCCTCCGTCCCAAAATAGATGTCATTCTCGCTTCCCAAAGTCAACATTTTCAAAATACCGGTAATTATATATTAAAATATATAAATATTTATGCTAATTAATTAGTATCATTGGAAAGATCTTTAAGTCTAGTTTTTTAACAAATTTATTTGGAGATGAAAAAATGTTGCACGTTTTTTTCTACAAATCTAGTCAAAGTTAAGAAAATTTGACCGACACGCATCCCATAACGTCATCTAATATGGGACGGAGGGAGTATTATCGAAAAGATCTTTAAATCTAGTTTTTTTAATAAATTTATTTGGAGATATAAATATTATACATATTTTCTATAAATTAAGTCAAATTTATGGTATGAACACCCAAAAAATCATCTTTTTTTTTTTTTTTTTGGAACGGAGGGAGTATGACCTTCCAAAGTAGTGGTATCGGTACCTTTAAAAATCTTTTTTTATATATATCCAAATTACTCGTAATTTCATGGATATTCAAACCGCGCTAAGAAGTGCTTTTACAAAGGTTGCTTTTACTGTTTTATTGCACACATGGCTGGTTCCTTCAACGGGAGGCTGGTAGTTGGCGGCTGCCGCTACCACGCCAGGGCTAGTAGTACACAAACGGGCACCAAATCAAATCAACGCGGACACCCATGAGCGCCGGAGTCCTGGGAGTCCAGACCAGAGGGAACGGAATTCCGACAAGCGACAGCCAATCCAGGGCCACGGCCCAGACCCATGATTCTCCGCTGCCCGCAGGCCGCATCATTGCTGCAGCGCCGCCGCCAACGAGGAAAGGAAACCCTCAGACCGGGATGGTCGCCTCCCCTCGTTTCAAATTCGCCGAATCCCTGCGAACGGTCGCTGAAATTTCAAAATCCCACCTCCCAATGAGCGGGATCCTCCCCCGTTTCAAATTTCAAACCCACCCACTCCCACTCCTCACCTCACGACGACTCACGACTCACGACACGGGCGCTAGCCGACCGACCTATCTCTATCTATACGACTCGCAACATCCCCCCACTCCCGTCGGATCCCGTGGCCTCTCCTCCCTCTCTCTCTCTTTCGTCGAGCGCCGCGCGCGGACGGGGCGGATGGAATGGGACAGCGGCGAGGTCGGCATGAACTCCGTCCCGGACGGCGTCGTGCAGCACATCCTGTCGATGCTCAGCAACGCCCGCGACGTGGCCGCCTGCGCCTGCGTCTGCCGCCGCTGGCTCGACTGCGTCCCCTACCTGCCCGCGCTCTTCTTCCCCGCGGAACGCCTTCGACGCGTCCAGGGGCGCCGCGGACGACGCCATCGGCCGGATGGTGGCCTCCGTCACGCGCCTCAGGGAGCTCGTCATCTACTGCCCCTTCTCCATGGCGCGCCTCCCGGCCTGGCTCGCCGCGCGGAGCGCCACGCTCCGGGTGCTCGAGCTGCGGATGGACGCCGCCGCCGACAAGGTCGGCGAGGGCGGCC
This sequence comes from Chrysopogon serrulatus, assembly GCA_015844335.1. Classification (NCBI taxonomy): domain Eukaryota; kingdom Viridiplantae; phylum Streptophyta; class Magnoliopsida; order Poales; family Poaceae; genus Chrysopogon; species Chrysopogon serrulatus. Next base: position 36,627 of record JADLZL010002278.1, on the reverse strand, counting down.
ACCTCGACTGCATCGCCCTCGCTGCGAGCCTGGAGGAGCTCAGGCTCTGGGGGGGTGTCGCTCACGGCCGCGCCCGCGTGGGGCCGGATGGAGCGCCTCCGCGTGCTGGAGGTCGTCGGTGCGCCGCTAAGGGATAGCGCCGTGAGGGACGCCATCGCCGCGTGCCCCAGCCTCACCGATCTGTCTCTGCTTGGCTGCGACTGCTCCGGCGCGGTGGCTGTCGACCTTCAATTGCTCGAGCGCTGCCGGCTTGACATCCTCGGCGCCGGCAACTGCTCACTCTTGCTCACCGCGCCTCGCCTGGAGTCGCTCGAGATCCAGGGCTTCACCTGGATCACTCTGCGTGGTGGCCACAGCCTCCGCCGCCTCTCAATTGCCAAGAGCACCGGTGAGCCACACGCATCTCGACTCCTTGCTCACTTCTTACTCAGTTTAGCATTGCCTTGATGTGATTGTAAGAGTGGGAGGTGATGAGAAATTTCGCAATTGGGATTGGATGATGCAGGGAGGGTTCACATGGTGGACACCGGGAATCTCCCAGATCTGGATCACCTCTCGCTGCGCGGTGTTCAGTGGAACTGGGCCGCAGTGACCTCGGTGCTGCAGTGCGCTAGCGAGGTGAAGCATCTGGTGATGAAGATAGAGTTCTGTGGTGACTTGGACGCACTCCAGCCGTTCCCGGAAGTCGATTTGGTTGACTTCTTTGAGAGCCACCCCAAGCTCCGCAAATTTGAGATCCATGGTGCCATGTTCGCTGCCCTGTGCCAGAAAAATAGCCTGAAAAATGTGAGTGGGCATTCAAATATGGTTCCTAATTTGATTGGTATGCTAGACAGATGTGCCATATAGTTAATTCGTTTGAATTGTGCATGCAGTTGAATTCAAGCTTCCACATCCCTTGTTTGGAAGAGGTTCTGATCACTGTACGCTCCCCGCTCAATGCTGAACAGAAGCTGAACACTCTCGAGTCGCTTGTGAAGTACAGTGTGAAGCTGCGGATGATGGTCATCAGAATCTCACAGATGAAGAATTGCCATGAAGCTGCTGATGAGTTCTTTGAGGAGATATGTAAGTTCAAGTACACGAACTACAAGAAAGTGCGCATTGAATAAGTGGAGATGCAGTTTTGATTCTTAATTTTGATTTGATTGAGAACTCAATTTTTTTTATTTCATTCAAGAATAATTTTGATGTCATTATTGGAGGATCCATTTTCAACCATCTTGAGTGGTTTATTAAGTTATGTTTCTTTTTATCATCTAGTCTATGTATTGAGTACTAGAGGGAGTTGTTGGAACAATTCAATTGAGTATTGTGCCTGCCAATTGTTGTTGTAATCATCTCTGTTGCTGTAGCAAACATTTTATCTATGAACAATTTCAAGCATGAACATCATTGTTGCTTATTGTTCTCTATCTTTTCTTGAAGGATTGTTTCTTATTATGAATTATGACATGTTGATTACTTGTTTAGATATATACATTGGGCAACTGAGACATTTTATTCTGTGGCTCTTTATTTTGGACAGCATTTTGAGTGTTTGTGTGGTCATTGGTCAATACCTATTGGCTTATCTTTATCCCTAGTTCATCAACCTGTACTTCTACGTGGGCTATATCCATTTCTTAATAAAACACTCACATAGATATTCTATAGTTTTATCTGTTTGCAACACGCTTTGGTGACCTATTATTAGAGATTAGAGAATCTATAAGAGTCTCTCTACATGGTTCTTTAATCTTTATCACAAAATTTAGAAAACAAACCAAAAACACACACACACACGTGTGCGCGCTCCAATAGACTCTAAACCACTCTCCATCTTTGCCGCTCTCCAAAACCACTCTTCTCGGTTTCTACTTTTGGAGATGCTACATGGAATAAATGGTAGTTTTCTCATGATTTTTTTTTTCACACAAGGAAAATTATGAGCTGTTGGAGTATAGCGAACAAAAATCAGAGTCTGTTGGAGACACGCGAGATATACAAAGATAATATTTATTGAATGGCTCTCCAAATAGAGATATAGAGATTGAAATTTATAGAGGCTCTTGGAGTTGCTCTTATACTCTATGCTTTCTATCCTCATAACTTTTCTCATTTGCATGACTGCATCACACAATTGTGTTTAGTTAATACGTTAGCTTGAGCTATTTTAGCTCTTGTTGCACCCCATTTAGTGTGACCAATTTTGATCTTACCTACTGGAATTGCAATGAATGCCTTTTCTCTTCTCATGTAATAATTGATGCTCTAATGCTTCCTTCCGTTCCAGACTTTCTATCCCAAACAGGGCCTTAGATGCAGATCTAGGGGTGTCGGTTGGGGGATGTATTCATGTAATTTTTATAATGACAAAGATGTGCCATTTATATACACATTTGGGGCTCTTTTGTTGCAAGTTAGCATGGGAGCATGGTATATTGACCTTAGCGTTGCTCACTGAATAATCTGACGTATTGTCACCGAAGTGCAGTGCGATTTCTAACTTTGTTGCAGAAGTATATTTGTGAGTTGCAGTGTCACATGTCGGAAGCTTGTAGGAGTAGCAAAAGGGATGACTTGGGGCAGGTTTTATATCATCCTGCACCTGAATATTTTGTTCTTGCAATAGGTTTTCTGTTGCATGTTTTGTGTGATGGGGTCTGTTGCATTCCAAGTCGCAACATAAACATATATTTTTTTTTTTCGACCTTTCGTTGCCGGCTTGTAGTATTTTCATATTGAAGTAAGCTGCAATCAACGGAAGCAAGAAAGCGATAGAACTTATAGAAGAAACGGAAGATTCGAGAGAGTGATGAATCAGTTGATTCAGTTCGCTAGCTGATGGTGTAAGCTTGCCTCACTGAGATAAATTGGTCGAACAGATAAAAAATTTGTTTTCCGCGTTCTCTCTTGAATCCAAAGGACTGGAACTGGAGAAAACAATTAAACAAAGCACACCACAGCCAGCCTAGTCGACCCTAAGAAAGCTGTGTTTTTCTTTTGATGAAACGGAATATCTGTCTTGAGCTTGGCACAAGGTGATTATCTGAATTAGCTTATTAGGCCGGTTCAAGCTTCTCTTGAAAAGCTTTATATTCCGGCATGCCACGGAAAATTAGCAATGTGTGTCAGGCGCCAGCGGAACCTGGACACCAAAATAATCCAGCTAGAAAGGCATGTTTAATTTCAGCGAAGGATGTCCTACAAAAAATTCGGAGTATGAAGATGAATTTTCAAATGACTGATGAATGACCATCTGTACGCTGAAGATGTGGCCATGGTGGTTTGCAAGAAACAAAGAAATCGATTCTCTACCAGAACACCATGAAGCAACCTGTATTTGAAGTTTAGGCACTCCCGCCCTCTTATAAAAAGATAAATACGTGTGTGTGTTTTGACAAATGGGTGAACAACAAAATAGCTGGTATCAGTGCAAGGTTGTCCATGTACGTGAGGGTCGGTTTTCAGAATAAGAGGGATGATAGTCTCACATCGCTAATAGAGTATTTTAGGTTGCTATATACTATCTACAAGTCCGAAAACGACGGAAGAAGAGCGAGAGGCGATAGCGGATATACACCTCGAAGTCGGTGGAACAAAAAGGGAGGAGAGTTTCTGCACCCTAGCCCCCTCAAGGAGAGTTGGCTGCCATTCACAACGTCTCTCTGGCCAGCGGGCCCGACCAATGCGGAATGCCAAACGCAAATCGATAGCGACTCTGCTCCATTGCGGCGCTTTGGGGCCCAATGCAACGTTCGGGCCCGCAACGACTGAGGGCCGTTATTCGCCACTCGATAGTGCCCCATCGGAATAGTCACGCTAGGCCAGACGACCGACCCACGACACCCCCATCTGCCACCAGGTGGGCCACACGACAGCTAGGCTCGCCCATCAGCTGCCGGTGTGGCCGAGCGCGCCATCTCCCTAATATGCCGCAATAGATGCGCCACTCCTAGGCGACACCGCTTGCCCAGCTCCTCCATCTGGCCCCCACGACAGTCGGTCCGCCTGAAAGCCCTAGTTTGGTTTTGTCTAATTAATGAAACCTAGGACTAACCCTATTGCTAAGTGTGTAGTATTAAGAGAAAGGTGAGGTCCAAGCCAAGTGGTGGAGTGGAGATCAAGGTGATGGTGGAGACCAAAGATGATCAAGTGCCACCCTTGGAGATGAAGGAAGAAGAGGAGCGGAATGGAATGACTAGAGGCAAAGGTATATGCTAGGGCATTTCCATTTCACCGGCCATAGGCGAGTAGAGAAGTTGATGGTTGGGTTTAGGATCGATAACCGTACTATTAAGAGGGGCAAGTGAGCTAACAATCTCTTGCAAAATTCATTTGAAAATGCTAATACACGTGCACAAGTGGTGAGACACTTTTGTGTTGGCACATGAGGGCAGGAGTTGATGGGGTTTGGGTGTAAAACCCCTTCCGCCAAGCTTGCGAAGCGGGATCGGTAGGGACCGGACGCGTCCGGTCGAGTGCTGGCGCCCGGGGATTTTTTCTGGATGACCGGACTCTGGCGACCGGACTGTCCGGTGCCAAGGTTTGGTTACAGCCAAGTTGAGCAGTGTGTGCACCGGACGCCGGGCGCGTCCGGGCCGGTCACACGACGCAGCCCCGCCGTGTTTTTACCTCTCTGGAACCTCTCTAGTCGATGACCAGACTCTGGTGGCTGGGCGTCCGGTCGTGTGAGCGGACGCATCCGGTCGTGTTTTGACAGCGCGCGAGTTGGCTAAGTCGTTGGGCGCGAATGGTAATATTCAAACGGCTAGTACACGTGGCATTTAAAGTTGGACCGGACGCTGGGACCGGACGCGTCCGGTTGTCTCAATGCGCGCGTCCAGTCAGTGCGCAGTGAGCTGTTCTTGAGTGTAACGGTTGGGTGCTTTGGTGTGCGCCTATATAAGTGGTTTGGCTGGCTTGGGGGGCTTGCTCTTGGCACTTTGATATACGTGACATCCCTTAGAGCTAAGTAAACCAACTCCCTCACTTTGCATGGGTCTTGATTGATCTAGAGAGTGATTGGGAGAGCTTCTAGTGCATTTGCCTTTTGATTGAGCATCTAGTGGCACTAGTGAGCGTTCTTACTGCGATTGAGCTTATTACTCTTGGTGGTTGCCACCACCTAGACGGTTGGAGCAGCGAGCCAGAGTTGAGCAAGCTTGGAGATTGTTCTTCGCCACTCCAGAGGTGTTTGTGAGGGGTTCTTGACCTTGTCCCCGTAGGAGATCGCAAAAGGTACTCTAGTGGAATGCTCATGACTTGTGTTGCCCTCATCTTGTGCACTACGCCAGATTTGGCCTTCAGTGGCGGTCTATCAGTGGCGGTATTTAACCAACCGCTACTGATGATCTTCAGTTGCGGTTGAAAGTTTCAATGATTGGCCGGGTGACCTGGGAGGCCGTCAACCGCCAGTGAAGGTAGGCTTCAGTGGCGGTTTGTGGCTACAACCGCCATTGAAGATTCAGTGGCGGTTCTAAACTCAAACCGCCACTGAAGCCTCTACATCACTGGCGGTTTGATACAAACCGCCATTGAAGCCTCTACATCACTGGCGGTTTGATACATGCCGGGCAATGACCACGTTGATCACCGGGCGGTTTGAGAAACAAACCGCCCGTGATGTACCGTAAGTACAAAAGGCCTCCACCTCTCTCTCTCCCACCAGTTTCGAAACTCCCACCATTTCGAAGGAAGTGCAAAGGAGGAGCGTTTTTTCCCTCACCTCTCCATTGTTGCGGCTATTTTTCACCAAAATGCTCATGGTGGATCTTGTTTTTTCGAGCTTCGGCATGATCTTCTTCCTTTAATTAAGGTTAGTTTTAACAAGCCTCACCTCCTTCCTTCGAATTGGTAGCTTTAGAGGTTTTTCATGGCTACATTGTCACTCAAATTGTGTGTTCATGTTAGAGAGCACTTATCAATTGAACCGGATATCGAGGAAAGGATCTAAAATTTGGAGAATCCATTTTGCAAAGGTCGGTGTCTCTAGCTACTTGTATGCCTCTAGCTAATTGCATGGATGTTTGGATGATTGCAACTATGTCATGCTTCAATTAGGTCATGGAGTATTTATTTTGATGAACAAAACCAATGTTGTTTGTAACAAAATAGTTGTTGGTTGATTGTCTCCAAGTTTTCCTTTTTGTAGTTGGTGACTATATTTATTCTCAATTTTAAATTTGCCATGATAAGGTAGTGTAGAATATACTTTTGGTCTAAATTTATGGTGTTCAATTTTTCATCATGAAAGGTCCATTTTTAATTTCACCTAAACTAGTCTACCATTATTTTGAGCTACATTCCTGTAGTTGATTAAGTGTCCCATATTAAATTTATCATGATAAGAAATTATAACTCGGCTTACAATTAATGTTTTTAATTAATAAGGAGAAATGTAAATAAGTGTAATATACTTTAGGGATGGAGTTGGGAGCATAAATTCTTCAGCTTGAATGGACCACTTTTAATTAATTTACTGTAATTACTCTTCCATATTTTCTATGCAGAGATGGATCGAGAGTGGATGTACGGTCTACCGCCGACGGACGAGCGGTACTTGATGGGCATCAGCACATTCATCACTGCAGCTATAGCCAACGCCGATGATGGACAGCTTGTCTTTTGCCCATGCAAAGATTGCAAAAATCGAAAGAAATGGGGAAATGTGGAGTCTATACGGTGTCACTTGATTACTAGGGGGTTCATGAGGGACTACAAAATCTGGTGTATACATGGCGAGGTTGGTGATAATGTTCCTCTAGAAATCAATGATGATGTAACCATGCCCGACATAGCACTCAACGAGTATGCAAATCATCTGCATACTGTTGTTCCCACGCCTCCCATTGCTACAAATGACAATGTGTTTATGAATACGTTGGCTGACGATATGGATGAGGAAGATGGACATTCTAAGACGATGAGGGATGTGGAGGGATGTCTTAGTGCTAGAGAGTTGAAAAAGCTAGAGAGAATGAGAAAGGACGCGAAAACACCATTGTATCGTGGTTATGGGGTCAGCAAACTCGAAGCCAACATCATGATATTAGAGTTCAAATCAACAAACGGATTGAGCGATAAAGGCTTTGATGACTTGTTAGGCGTAGTGAGTAAACTGCTCCCAGAACAAAATGAGTTACCAGAGAAGACATACTTGGCCAAGCAAATGATCTGCCCTATCGGCTTGGAGGTAGAAAAAATTCATGCCTGTTCCAATGACTGCATATTGTACCGTGGAGACAAATACAAAGATTTGGATGCATGCCCCCAGTGTAAAGCTCCTAGGTACAAGCAAGGTCCGTCAAAAGATGGTAGCAAGGCTAGAGGAGGGCCCGTAAAGGTGGTTTGGTATTTCCCCATAGCTCCCCGAGTGCGTAGATTATTTGTAAATGCAAAGTCAGCCAAGCTATTGTGTTGGCATGGCGAAGAGCGTAAGAAAGATACAATGATGAGGCACCCCGCAGATGGGTCAGACTGGAGGACTGTTAATACTATGTGCTATAAGAACATCGGTGGGGAGGTTAGACACTTGTGGCTTGGTTTGAGCATAGATGGGATGAATCCGTTTGACCAGGTTAGAAGCAATCATAGCACCTGGCCAGTGACGCTTTGTATATACAACCTTCCACCATGGGTTTATATGAAGTGTGCGTTCATCCAGATGCCACTACTTATTCAGGGGCCAAAACAACCTGGTAATGACATCGATGTGTTTTTGGAACCAGTCATTGATGAACTTGTAGATATGTGTGGCAGAACCTTCTAAATTATATGGCCCACAAGCACCTGACATTGTCCCTAAGACCTCTGTCAGCCATACTTGTGTACCATGTAACCTAGAATGTTCTGTCGGGTGGATCCCCGATAAACCACAATTCCTCCAGGATCGATACTTACAGAGATATCACAAAGATTACAACGGTTTTCATACAAAATACCGTAGAGTAGCGGAAGACTTACAATAACTTAATTTATAAACTTTTTGTCAAACTTATACAAACCGAGTAACATTATTACAAAAACAAATGAAGTATCATTACTTAACTTTATTACAATCACACAACGAAAGTGCCCTGCCCACGGGCCACACAATCTACTCCTCGTCAGTCACTTCATCAACGACCGTCATGCAGCAAGGGCCGTAGCACACTTGCTCACACGGTTCACCTGCAACAGGGGTTAAACAAACCCTGAGTACAAAATGTACTCCGCAAGACTTACCCGACCAAAAATTTGGGAGAAGACTCAGGAATGCTGGCTAGTGGGAATCAAGGTAAGGCTTTAGCAAGATCAAATGACACCTTTGCAAAAGAGACTAAGCCAGTCCTTACTTTACTACATCAATCACTTGTCAACCATGTAACGGATTCAAAACTTTCCATCATCAACTTCCATCATTACTACGATGCCGGGACTCGGATCACGGCTCCCATATCGTGGAGCACACGACGATTCGAATCGCTTTATATACCCAAATTGGGGTTCCTAGCCACACGATGTATGCAGGACCAAACATCTTACATACATCAACTCACGCTTGCATTTCTCCCGGCCAGAACGGGTCCTAGCTACGAGGTACAGTACACCATCTCACTACGCCGCGGTCCCCTTCCACGGTGGTCCCGTAGGATGGGTACACGCTACACTCGTCCCGGTTATCCGTTCTCGTCGAAGATAGTACAAGGGAGCTTACCGCCATTAGCATGCGACTAGTACTATCCAATAACCTCATGATCCCAGGGGCCAAACAACGGACGGTCCTTAACCCGACTCACAAGTGGGACGACACTACACCGGGGCACTAGCCCTTCCCCGATGCAAGTCACTCCACCCGGTCTCAATTTACTCATCATCATGCTCTTGTTGCGTACCCTTGACCCGATCGAAGTGAAGGGATACCAGCAAGTAGCATCAGGTTTTCGTAATTGCCCTCAACGGGGATATTGTTATCACATTTTTAGAAAACGTTTCATTTGTAAAGCCTAGGCTATCAAAGAAGACTAAGCATACACTAGCATTTGCGAAATCAAAACAGTATTCGGGGTGTATAGCAAGGTACGGTAAATGCACCAAAGTAGGATATCACACAACTCCTATTACCTAATGCATCATATCAGGAACATACAATATAAAAGCTTTTTGAAATACAAGGAGGTGGTTGAATGCATTCGGGGCTTGCCTGCGTTGCAGAAAAGGTTAGATGTTAATCTTGACGTCGATATCCTTGGTGGAATCACCTCGATGGGGTTGGATCATCGCAACCCTTTTTCGAAGCTTGGCCATCGCAAACCATCGCTCTCACGCGTAAACTATACGTAAAGGAATGATGCATGTTTAATGACATGGCACGATGCAAGATGATGCAATATGGATGAGACAACTCAACCTATTATTATCTTGAGTACAACTTTTCTTCACGGTAAAGTTATGTTAAAAGGTTATCATTAACATCGACGATGATGGACTAACGATACGCAAGCAACATGAAATGCCGAAGGCCATTAGGGTTAATGACCTAAGGTCATCACTCAATCCCAAACTCAATCAATCCTAGAAGGATTAAGGTTAGTTACTAATTTATTAACCATTTTTACAGTTGTTGAAAGCCACTAATTAAACTTGCTAATTAACTAACTATTTCTACACATGTGATGATGACTAATTACTTTAGGCATTTTATTAATTATCAAACATGTGAGCAACCTCTACACTTAATTTAAGCTACACAAAACACTACCATGGACCAGGGGGTTACTGATTCATGGACCTCAAACAAAGCCACAATCAATCAACAAATTAATTAATCAACTAATTAGCTAAATAGTTACCTTATTAACTATTTTTGTAATCATTAAACAAGGATAGAATTAATTATAAAATTAAATTTATTCTAAACAGTGCACAAATTTTAGTGGAGATCACTTTTAACATGAAAAGCTTACTCCTAATTTTTCATGATTTTTGGATTAACAGATTGCTCTACAAAAAATCAAACACTAAGCATTTCTTAATTAAAACATGCAATTATTAAACATGACAAAATTACTTAACATGCTGTACACATATTTTTCTATGAAACTACAGCTCATGAGGATCACATATATATATTTGTTGCATTTTTATCTGCCCAAAGTATTTAATTATGAAAAAGACAAAATCTCAGTATTTAAAAACAAAAAGGAAAAAAAAGAGAAAACCTTTCCCTCCTTCATGGGCCACTGCGCGGCCCAAGTGATCCAATCCGCCCAGCTCAGGCGCGAGCGGCCCGCTGTGCTTCTCTCTCTTTTTCTCGACGCTGACGGCAGGGTCCCACCCGTCAGTTCTCTCTTCTCCCTCTCTGTCCTTTCGCTCAAACGGGCGCATGGCAGCCGCCGGCCGCCTAGCTCGCCGACGGCGAGGCTAGCGTTGGCGCGGGTGGCACCACCGGCACCCTCTCCCCACGGCGGACCTGAAATCCCAGCGCGACTGCAATTATCCGCCGGAGTAGAGGAATCGATGGAGATGGCGGCTCGGCATCACACAACGACGGCGGCGCGACGGTGAAAAGCTCACCGGAGCCCTCAATCAACCCGTGTGAAGTTCGGGAAACAAGAGGGAACTCTCCGAGACTCGATGGCATGCTGGTTTGGGGCGGAGGTAGGACCAAAAGCTATGGCGGCGGTGGAGAAGACTCGGCGGTGTGCTGCGGCGGTACGCGCGCGTTCCGGCGAACCAACGACGATGGGAAGCAAACGGATAACCCGTTATCGATCGTGGAACCGAGGCAAACCTGCCGGGGGGGAATGATTGTGATGGAGGAGAACCAGAGGTGCCCGGTCGTGGGGGGGTGAAGCTTGGCGGCGGAAGCCGGAGCGCGCACCGGGCGGTGAGGTCGCGTTCCCGCGCGCCCCGCGCGGTGACGAAGCTCGGGAGCGAGCCGACGATGATCACCGGCTCAGGGCGAACCCAGGGCGCTACTCGACTGGGCCAGAGGCGCTTTGAAGCAAGTTGACACGACGACCGGGTCACGGCGGAACTCTGCCGGCCGCCGAGAAGGAAAGAGTCGTGCGGGCGGCTCGAAACGAATTGGACGTGCTAGCAATCTCTAGATCAGCGCGAGGAGATTATAGAGCTGTTGGCAAGGTGACTGGGACGGTAATGGCGCGTGCTGCGTGAATTTGAACGGCGACCGGGTATGGGCGGCGGCGAGCAGGAGGAGAAGAAGAAGCCGTCGACGGTCGACACTCGACATTTATGGAGCATGGGCGGGTCAGTGAGGTGTCCAGCTTCCTCGCGACGCTGGCTGCGCAGCCGTCCGTCACAGTGCCCCCCGCGAGAAAAAGCGGTGAAGACACGGCGGCCGCCGGTGACCAAAGTGAGGGAGAGGAAGAAGAGAAAAAGGAGTTGGCCCCCCTCTTTCATCGAAAGCAGCTTACCCTTCCCCTTTTCAAATTACTCCAAGATTTTGAATAGAAGTTGAAAAATTCCCAAAATACAGATTGCACAAAAATTCATGCTCTACAACTTTCATTTAAGAAGTTTTATCAGATTTCAAATAGATTTTGAATTTGCATTTCAAATTCAAAAAGAGGGCAAAACCTTAATTTTAAGGATTTCAAAATTACTTTTAATTTTTGAATAAAAGATGAAAATGTCCAAAAATAAAAGTTGTTCTATTTTTCAAGGTCTACAACTTTCATTTAGGAAGTTTTTCATGAAACCAAATAATTTTTGAATTGCAGTTTAAAACTCAAAAGGGGACACTTTTCAATTCAAATAACTTTTGAAATTAGTTTAAATTGTATTCAAAAACTTGAAAAACTTTATATACCAAAGTTGTAGAGCTCAAAGAGATGCACAAACTGTATTTTTGGAGTTTTCCCAAATTTTGAATATTTTGAGATGAAATTTGCAAAGGGGCCAAAAACACTTCGGATTTCAGGATTTTGAAAAGGATTTTCAAATTGGATTTTTAGGCAATTAATTAATGGTGTTGTGGAACTTTTCAAACCCAACCAATGGCACACTTTTTTAAAGTACAAACTTCATACTTTGAAATGGTACCAAAGTTTGGCAACTTTTATTTATAAAATTAATTATGGTTAGCTCCTCAAAAGTGAATTTGAAATTCAAATCCAACCCTTAACCACTAGAGTTAGGGTTTTGGGATTCGATTCCGAATTCAATTTTGATTCTTTCTTTTGCATCATTTGACTTGTAAAACATAGTTAGGTGCAGGCCAGGGTTAGCCAAGCACTTGCAAACATCAAGGTGGGTTTTAGTTGATTGCTTTTATAAACAAAATTAACTTGCAAGTGAAATTTAAATGGTGTACACATACACATACGATATGAAAGAGCGCAAACAACCCTAGAATCAAATAAGCTCATTTTAATTGTACTCATTAGGGTTTTCTAAGTATGAATGCTCATGCAATGATGATGATGACATGGCAGGTTTAGGCTAACGTAACACCGGGTGTGTTACAATATGTGGCACAACAGGGTGAATGAAGTTTGGGACGAGTATAAAAAAGAACATGTCACGATCAAGGCAAGACTTATCGCGACAATCACAGATCTGCCTGGACGAGGTTGCTTGTCTGGGGAGAAGACAAAAGGATATGTTGGTTGTGTCGAGTGTTTAGACGAAATTTATGCGGTACATCTACTAGAAAACAAGAAGATGGCTTATATGGGACACCGCAGGCACCTTGATACTGATCATCCTTACCGCAGAAACAAAAAAGATTTCAATGGGACTATTGAGACACGTCCACCTCCGGATTATCGAGATGGGAAATAGATACTAAAAGAAGTAAGCAAGCTCAATGTTGTCCATGGTAAGGGAGAAGGGGCAGTACATGCACCTGCTGATTCAATCTGGAAGAAAAAATCGATCTTTTGGAAACTTCCTTATTGGCCGCTTTTGAGTGTACGCCACTTGTCTCGATCCAATGCACATAACTAAAAATGTTTGCGGTAACACACCGAACACCTTGATGGACACGGGGGGCACAGCGAAGGATTCACTCAGAACGCATCCGGACATGCAACAGCTTGGGACTGAGGAAGGAGCTGCATCCAAAGATGCGTCTTGATGGTCGATTAGAACTTCCGGTAGCATCGTGGACACCGAAAAAAAGTGGAAAAAAGAAATGCTAATTTCTTTCTTCGATGAACTCAAAGTCCCGACGGACTCTTTGGGGAACACAAAGAGGCTAGTGAACATGAGAGATTTGAAGTTTAACTATGGTTGTATGAAGGCCCATGACTGGTCATATTATCATGACTCACCAAGCTACTGTTGCCCTCGTGGTATCCTACCGCACAAGGTCCGGGCCCAATCATAAAGTTGTGCTCGTTCTTCAATGCAATCTCGCAAAAGGTCATTGACATGTCCCAGCTGGACCAGTTGCAACGGGACATAGCCGAAACTCTATGTAGGCTTGAGATGCATTTTCCACCGACTTTCTTCGACATGTCAGTTCACCTGCTTGTTCATCTTGTTGACCAAATTAGAGCCCTTGGCCCAATGTACCTGCATCAGATGTTCCCTTTTGAAAGATTGATGAAAGTTTTCAGGAAATATGTTAGAAACAAATTCAGACCAGAAGGTAGCATGGTTGAAGGATGGACCACTAAGGAGGCAATTGAGTTCTGCACGTATTATCTGGACATCAATAGAGTCGGCATGCCAGAATCTCGTTACGATGGAAGACTAGGTGGTATAGGAACGATTGGTGAGAAATTTATCAGAGTAGATGACCCCGTTTCTTTTAGGCAGGCACAATTCACCATTCTCCAACAAGCCAAAGATGTGATGCCATACATTACAAAGCACCTGAATTCACTGCAAACTTCATATTCTAGCAGGTCGGTGGCTTGGATAGAAAAAAAACATAAGGCTGAATTCGTTGATTGGTTAAAAGCCCTCATGATTGGAACAACTATGGGTTCTCAACTAGACATCTTATCAAGGGGAGCTTAGAGTACGTTGGTTAAGTACCAAGGGTACGAAATCAATGGATATACGTTTTACACCAAACAGCAAGATGATAAGAGCACAAACCAAAATAGTGGTGTTCGTTTCGATGCCCACGATGAAGAAGGAAATGTGGTTGCAACGTACTATGGTTTCATAGAAGAGATATGGGAGTTGGACTACGGACAACGATTAAAGGCCGCTCTTTTCCGTTGTCAGTGGGTCCGACTTGAGGCGATCATTGTTGATAGCGAAGGGTTCACAACAGTTGACCTAACGAGAACTGCATACAGAGATGACCCTTTTGTCCTAGCAAAAGATGTCAAGCAAATATTCTATGCCCGGGACAACAAGACAAAAGGAAAGCTAAAAGTAGTCATGGAAGGAAAAAAGGAAGATCATCGGTGTGGAAGGAGTAACAGAGGACGATGAAGACAACAGGGGTTATCAGGAAATGCATCCATTCGAGGCGAACTTAACCTTACCTATCCTTGAAGATGCCGACGAACCTGCGTATGTGCGACGTGATCATAATGAGGCCATCATTGTACCTGCATCTTAAATATTTTCACTATTATTATGCATATGTAATCATTACAAAGATTATGTTATAATTATCGTTGTCTACAAGAGAGGCTATAATTAATTATGCTATCCTACCTTACAAGAGGGGCTACAATTAATTGTTATTATCTATATGTAATCATAATTAATTGTTGTTTTGTACAAGAGGGGCTATAATTAATTATTATTCACAAAAAATATTATGTTATCCTACCTTACAACATTAAATTTAAAAAGAAATAAATGAAAAGAATGAAAAACAATTGAAAACAAAATAAACGGCCCTCTCGATTTATACAAACGGCATCACTGGGCGGTTGAAAAGAAACAAACAACCGCCACCGATGGCGATGAATCGTGGTGGTTGGCTGTTTTGAACCGCCAAATGATGATTTCGTGAATACGTAGGATTTCGAATATTTATCCAACGCAAATTCTACTCAGTTCATTTGGTAAACTCACTTCCCTCCCAACCAATCGGTCATGCGTTTGATTCCTAGACCTGGCCCTTTGCGGCCCTTTTTTTTAATGCATTTGCCGGTTATAAAATAAAAAAGAATAATATGAAAAAAAAATAGGCCCCGAGGGGCGGGCTCGTGATTCGAACTCACGACCTGCCGCTAAGGAGGGAAAGCACTGAACCAATGGAGCTATGCGTGGATATCATTAGGCATCACATATTTTTTTGTTTTTAATGGATAAATCATCACCGGGCGGTTGATAATCCAAACCGCCAAAGTGATGTTGCCGGCCACGTCTTGGTTGTTCATCATGAACACATTATTTTGTTGTTTTTTCACCGGATTAAAAATGTTGCTTAAAATTGTAGCAGGTTTTTTTCTCCCTCATACTAACTCCAAATCTGATGATTTTTTTCTACATTCGTCAAAAATAATTCTCTATTCTCTCGTTCATTTGATATTCGCTTTGGACTTCAGGTTGAAAGATTTGAATTTCAATTTCAAATAATGGCATGTTTTATTCACATTATTCAGTCCTATTTGACCCCAAATGAAAATGTCATAGTAACATTATTTGTAGTTCCCATTAAAATGTATAACTTTTATTCTTACAATTTTTCCATTTGACCTAATTTTGACATACTAAGTGTTTGATTTGTAAAGTCACCTTGTGTGGACTTAAATTTGGAGCATCAATTGCCCTTAAATTTGAAAGTGGTGAACATCAAAGTTTCATAACTCATCATTATCTACAATTTTTATTTTGGCCATATCCTCATTTGAGCAATTTTAAATACAAGTTGTTCACAAAATCTACATATCTCACCATGAACCATGTACTTTGTGTTTAAATGTGGATTTTGTGAACAATATGTATCTAAATTTGCTCAAATGAGGTCATGACCAAAATAAAAGTTGTAGATATTGATGAGTTATGCAACTTTAATGTTCACCACTTTCAAATTTGACCTCAACTAATTCCCCAAAGATTAGTCCTAACAAATTCACTTTGAAAATCAAACACTTAGGATGTCAAAATTAGGTCAAATGGAAAAAATGTAAGAATAAAAATTGCTCATTTTAATGGTACCTATAAATAATGTTTCTATGACTTTTTCATTTGGGGTCAAATATGATTTAAAAAATGCCATCTACACATGCCATCATTTGAAATTGAAAATTAAATGTTTCAAACTGAAGTCCAAAGCGAATATCAAATCAACCATATAATAGAGAATTATTTTATACAAATGCGTAAAAAAAAATCACTGGATTTGGAGTTAGTATGAGGGAGAAAAACCCGAACAATATTGACGAATAGATTTAATCCAAAGAAAAAAAAAAAAATGATGTGTTCATGATGAATAACTTCGAACATCACCGTAGTTTGGATTACCAACCGCCAGTGATGTTTTATCCATAAAAAATAAAGTGTTTAGAGAATTATTTTGAATTTTTAATATCCTGTTCTATCAAAAAAAAATGGCCAAATATGGCCAGGTGTTGGAATCGAACCCACACGACCTGTACTTTGGGAGTAAAGTGAGCTAACCAACCGGACTAACAAGTATTTGCGTTGAAAATAGAACCGAAACTCTAATTATTCACTTTGCAAGCTTCATTGGCGGGTCCAACACCACCCGCCATCGATGCTTTACCATCGATGGCGGTTGTTGGGCCCACTCGCCCAGATGCTGCCCATCGTGGCGGTTGTTGGTTTTTTCAACCGCCACGATGCCCCTTTATATGTATTGGGCGGGCCACGAAGGCGAGCAGACAGTCCATGCCCGCCGCCGCCGTCCCTTCTCCACAGCCTTGGGAGACGCCGCGCGCCCGGGGGCAGCCGCGACGCCGACCTCCCCCCAGCGCAGCGACGCGCTCCCTTCCCCACCCCCGACGCCGGTGGCCCCGACCCCTCTTTGCGACAGTGGCGCTGGGAGCACCGCCGCGGCGGGGAGCTCCGACTCAAGGCGGCCACGGCCGGGCTGCGTGCCCCCGAGCCCCGGCTCCCGGCTGCGCGCCACGGCCGGCCGCGCCACCGAGCCCCCGCGCGCCCCCCACGAGCCGGCGCGCTGCCAAGGCACCACCGCCACGCCCGGGGCACCACCGTCACTCCAACCGGTGAACCACCATTGCCGGCGACCACCACCTCGGCTCAACCACTACCTCGACTCCAACCAGGGCAACCACCACCTCGACTCCCCGCATCTCGTCACTGAACACTTGGAGCGCGGACGCCGGTACACCACCACCGGGTGAGTCGTTCCTACCGTGCACACAAGTTGTTCGGCGGAATGTCTCTTAGGCAACAAAGAAAGTTCTATGTTATTTTTTAACAATATATCATGTTCAATGACTCATATATGCTTTGCTTGCCCAAAATTATTGTAAGAATGATTATTGTCTACAAAGCGTTACATATAAAATTTACAAAATTGAAATGTTCACTTAGTTGCTTAGTCTACAACAACTTAATTGCTTGAATGGATATAGGCAACCATGGCACACTATGTAGTTTGGGTTGGGCGCAATCCGGGGATTTACACAACATGGGATGCATGCCATCGTCAAGTGAACCGCTACCCGGGTACCTGCTTCAAAAGATTCGAAACGGAAGAAGTAGCTATTTATGCGATGTATGGTGCAAGAGCAAGTGCAAGTGTACACCATGCCCAAGAAAATATGAATCTAGAGATTGAGGAGGAGCCGGTTGCCGATATGAAGATTAGGAGTGTTGGGTATTGCTCTTGGAAAGATGTGGTCATTTTAGTGCAAGCTATGGTCATAGCATGTTTTATTTTGGATGTTCATGTAGACTATGCTAGTCATTATGTACTTTGAAAAGTTGGAACTCTTGGACCGTAGAAGAAGTGACCATGTTATGTACTTCGGACTTATGCCATTTTTAATCGAATAATTTGTTTGCAAAAAATTACATTCTATGCTATCCCTCTGAAGTTGCCCTGGTAATTGTTCTTTATGGTAAATCTATGACTTAGCAACATTGACTATGTGTATGGACACAGTCATGGCTCGTCGTCGGCAATTGACCCGTCGACAACGCGATTGGGCGGAAGAGGCGCCGCAAGATAACAATGATGAAGCTGTCGATGAGGATTGGAGTCCTAGCGATTGTCTACAGCTCGAAGAATATGACGAGGTAACTTAGGGAAAAATTAGGTGCATAGACTAACACACGTACGCTAATAATAGGCTAAGTATATTTTGATTTGTCTAGCAGGAAGTCATCCCTAAAAGGACCAAGCGTGGGCGCATTAAAGCTTCCTAGTGGTTCAAAGCACTACCACATCATGCGCTTTGACCAAGTAGGGGAGCCGATAGAACTGGTTGAGGCTTTGGGCCCATACAAGAGTATCCTCGGGGGTACTTGTAAGGCGCTTCATCCCTTTGAAGTACTCCAAGTGGATAGGAAAAAAGGGTGACAAGTTGAAGGTTCCCGAAAGTGAGAAAGAGCACGCCCGAAAACGTTCAATGAGTATTTCACTTTCGCTCCCGGAAATGATCTTGAGCTAGTGAGGAAACGTGCCTACGAGATCATGGGTATAGCATTCAGAGTTTCGGGGGAAAATGAACAAGTTATTAAAGGACGAGGAAGAACCAAATTTTGATGGCGGAGAGTAGAGAGCCAAAAGCAGTATTGGGAGGAATTTAAAAAATTGAAGAATACACTTGAGGCCCGTGAAATAAGTGCGAAGAATCAAGCAAATGCATTGAAGGCAACACACTTTCATCGCTTAGGCTCTCGTGGGTACATTCGGAAGCTTCCTGAATGGGAGAAGAAAGTTCAAAAACTCCAAGAGCGCGGCGTACAGCCTGTAACTGACAATTGGAATATAAGGTCGGTGCGTTTCCTCCTCGTGAGGGGTGCACATTACAGCGAGGACGGGACCCTTACGTCCTCCAGCCAACCTTTGTCTGAGGTGATCGAAAGGGTGTCAACATTAACCGAGGAGGTGAATCAAGGCACTCGTCAGGTTGACAGGGAGAATGATGAGCTCACCCTCACACTTGGAAACAAGGAGCACCCTGGTCGCACAAGAGGGGCTGGGGTTATTCCTTGGAAACTGGCATTTGCTGATGAATCTTCATCGTATCTTAGCCGAGCGATGTCTAAGGCATGAATAGCAGAGGATTATGAACAACGCTTGATGGAAATGGTAACACAAATTGAGGCACGAGTTGGAGTGCGTTTAGAAGCACGAGTTGAGGAACGAGTAAATCAGGCTCTACAAAGCATGGGAACCGTACTAGTAGAGCCAATTCCGACAAGTATGAGTCCAGTATACAAGGGTCGGAGTAGCTGTGGGTCAACCCCGTTCGTGAACGAAGCAGGGGCAAATACACCTCATCCATTGCACACCATCACCGAACCTGTTAATGTGAAGCTGTACATCCGCCAACAATGGACCACTGACAAGGTGGCAACAGGATAGGCCTTTCAATAAGGGGACAATGAGCTTCATGGGAACCCAATTCCACTGGGGTACGCCAGGGTTAGCATTGATTCTATCATGGATAAGAAGTACAACAAGATACACATTGATTGCCCCGTAGAGGAAGACAGACCACGTCTTATTCAGAACAAGGGCAGTTTTGTGGCTTAGCGAAAACGCTACATTAAACTTGACTCGCAGGAGTCTTCGGATGATGAGGACGATGACGGATTGTCACCTCAAAGGGGAGCTACCCCACCAATAGATGAGATGCCACCACCTCCACCGACCAATACAGAAGAAAGGTCTGTACCTTCACCTCCACCGACCCAAACAAAAGAAAGGCCTCCAGCTCCATCGGCCAGTCTCCGTCTCCACCTCTAGTCTTCGAAAAAGAGAAAAGTGCAGATCCTACCCAGCCGAGTCCGTAAAAAGTGCGTCGTTCAAGCACAAGAGCAGCGTCCGTCTCGCAGAAAAGGTCATCGAAGTCGGTAGATAATGTTTCCCAAACAGAACTGACGATGAAGAAGAAGCAGGTCAGCGGGAGCATTACGTCGTTGATGCCTGAGAAGACAGTACACGACATTCCCATGTCGACGATTAGAAAAACACATGAACGGCTGTTCTCATACCCTAGATGGCTGGTGGACACCGAATATGATAGGCTGGGTAGGAAACCAGATATGGAACAAAGGGAAGTAGAATTACAAACACAAGAGTTGCTTGAGATACAACGAATGGCCGAACAGTTGAACATTGTTAACACTGGATTTTGGTAAAGGCCAATGACAGGTGGGCCGATTCGGTAAAATATATGAGAAAACAGAAATCCAACGCGTTCGGCAAATGAGCGTGCGGTCGGCTAACTTCGAGCTATTCGGTAAGCGTATGTGCAATTGACTCTGGGTGATTCGGCAAGCATTGGTGCGGTCGGCTATCTTTGAAGACAGTGGCTCCATTCGGGAAGCGAAAGGTGGCAAGCAAGAAGCCGAATAGAAGGAGAAAAGCGTGATGATCAAGGACTCCGAGGAGAATTATAGCAAGAGTCTCGCCATACTTTTGAGTTACCTTTAACATATTGTGTACGTCGTAATCTCTTAGGATTCATGTTATGTCCAGGGTATAAATATAGACCCTCGACCATTGTAAAAGATATACACAATCAAATCAATACAACCGGCCCCGTGCCACGCTTCGAGTCCCTTTGTCGTGTCGCCGAAGTTCTTCGAGAGGAGCCAATCGATCCGTCGACCTCCGTAAGTTCCGGCAACCAACCTTGCTATCATGTCTAGTATCATGCGGTGGATTTAGATCTTGATGCAAGTAGTCTTGTTCGCCTCGATGGGATGGCCGCGGCGCGGCGCGCCTACTTGATGATCAAGAAATCTTTGCTTATGCTTTGTCTATCTCGACTAGATGGCCGCGGCGGCAAAGCGCCCGCTTGATAGCTTAGCGAGGCAAGATAGTTATCGATTCTTGGTTAGATCGTGAGTCGTGGCGGCGTGCTAGGATCCGCTCAAGGATTAGTTATCGGCTCTATTAGATTTGGCAAGATCTAGTAGATTCACTAAGTTATCACGTGTTGCATGACTTTAATATTTTATTTATTTGTAACACTCTTTTGCCCAATCTAGATTTGATCGGTTTCGCTTCTTATTTTATAGATCTGTTTGCTCTCTAATGTTCTTCACTCTTATATTATCATGATAAATAGATCGTATGCTTACGTAGCCGAATTGGATCAATCTAGATTGTTACATGTTATGGGTTCTTGCATGTTAGAAACGCTTAGACTTTGATAGGATCGGGTATCGTGCGGCAGATGCAGGTCTTTGATTAGTTTAGTCGCGATAATTTGTATGTTCCTTCTTCATGGACCCCGAGTCGGCTGTATTGCCGAGCTTGGTTATGCTTCAATTCGTAGTTAACTTTCACTTGTTCAAACATGTCTTTTCATACATGCATGTTCGGCAATCAATGCATTACGTGTTTCACCCTCATATTAGCCGAATGAATCATATGCATGATTGGCGCATGCCTTCTATAGCCGTATGTCGCCGTAAGTGGCTTCAGGGGTCGTATATACGGAACTGCCTGGTCTCATCCGACACGCCCGATTTTGTATTTAACAGCTTTTTTGTCCCTTCGGGTTTGGTCAAAACCGACCGGCACGCTTCCGGATCTCCAAACCGTGCGGCGTCCGATTGAAGTCACGCTTTTCGCTTGCTTTGTGCTTGGCGCAGGGTGCAGATTTTGTGCCAACACACTTTTTTTGCACGCGCCGGGGGACCATCTCCCCGACTTAAGATGTCGGACGTCAATAACAATCATGTTCTAGATGTGACACCGGATGAATTGTCGGACCCATTGAGAGCTACAAAGGAGCAAGCATGCGAAAGCAATACAAGCATAAATGCTTAATGTCTTTCTCCAAGAACAAGAGCAACAAGGTTTTTCGAAGCAGCCATTGCCAAGGGTTCTTCTTGCACATCAAACTGATTACTCAAGAAGAAGAAGCTCAAAAGGTATCGATTTGGTCCATAAAGCCTTGGCGTATACCATCGTGAACCACAACACGGCCTTTCTAAATACTTTCCGAGTAATCATGGCTAATACCTTTGGCCAAGCCGTTGATAAGTATTTTGAAGAGGGTGTGGGACCAATTCGTGGACCAGTGCTTTTCAACATTCCAAAGTATCGAGAGAAGCAAACCGAAGATGAAGGAACATCCGGGATTAACAAAGATGAAGTGGAGACTCATGAAAAGCAACCACCTCCTACTTACGGCCAAGTGACGTTTGGCACTACCGAAAAGAGTACCGCAATCGCATACAAGATATCTCCAAAGATCAAACAGATTACAAAGAAACATGTATGGGGATGGATATCATGAGTTCACCGACTATACCGCTCTAGATGCTCTACCGAATCCGTGATATAGAAGTGCAACAGGGGATACCATCCGGAGGGCAGGCACGTGGAACTCCGAAGACGACATCGACATAATCATGCGAGAGGATGGCTGATATGATGCAACATCAGTTCGGCCTAAAGCCAAAGAATCAATCCTATTCATACAAGTCTGCGCACCTGCAATGGTATAACAGGTTGCACTACCAAAGAAGGGTGAAGCCACCAACGGACTTAACCAAATTTTCTCGGGTCGATGATATACAAGTACCACAGAGCATATTAGCCGATACCGATACAGCTTGGGGAGGCGTCCACGACGAAGCTTGGAGGATTCGGTATTTTCCATTGTCTCTCACAGCCCAAATTTTCACCGGGTTTACTTCTCTACCAAATGATTCTATTGGTACTTGGACGTAACTTGAACAGTAAGTTTCATGCTTATTTCTTCACCGAACTACATGAAAAGAAGCCGGTAGACCTTACCAGTTTAAGGCGAAAGCTAATGAGACACCACAAGAATATCTTCGCAGTTCGTGGAAACTAAGAGTCTTTGCTTCTCGCTGAATTTACCGCACGATCGCTTGCCCGGAATAGCAATAGCGGGGATGCCGCCGAATGTCGTGGAGAAGCTGTTCGGCATGGAATTTGATGATCTCGGGCCAACTCGCCGAGATTAGCTGTCATGAGTAATCAGGCTCGTGGTTTTCGAAAGGGATAACCGCTATCGGAAGGGTAATGTTGCTAGTGAGATATATCGAGTTTTCCTGGAAGAAGCAACCGAGTACGAGGATGAAGATGAAATAGTTGCAGCCGAGTTGACTTGGGACAAAGAGCCTACCCAAGTAAGTCAGCGGTGGCTGAAACAACAGAAAGGGACTTATAATTTTGATGTGTCCAAATCGATAAACTTTTTGATCTGTTGGTGAGGGAAGGACGCATCAAGCTACCGTAGGGGCATCCCATGCTACGCCCGAAGGGGTGAGAGATAAGAGATATTGTGGTTATCATAACACTAATTCTCACTCCATCAATGATTGCCGAGTGTTCGAGTTCGGATTCGTAAGGCAATTCGGGAAGGGCATCTGAAATTTGATGGCAAGATGAAGATTGATGGCAAACCTTTCCCTCGTAACATGATTTCTTTCTCTGTCGGAATGGTCTCTGCAGATGACCCTAAAGGTAAGGGAAAGATGAAAGTGTTGACATCGAAAAGAGCTAAGAAAAGTGGCACCAGAGACCCCAACCCGATGACATCGGCGAAGAGTTAAAAGAGAAAGTTCGGTTCAAAAATAGCCGAACCGAGAAAGGTGAAACGCCCGTGCCAAGGGTGACATCACGAATCTTGCTGAATAAATGGCGAGACAAAGAAGAACAAGAATATTATGAAGAACAAAGGTTCTTAGAAGAACGGTAGAGATATGAAGAAGAAATGTATCACCGAGAACAAGAAGAACACATGAGGGAACTAGAACAGTCTCATTGGGGTTGTTCATTCTTTAAGCATTGTTGGAATGAAGGCTTGTAGCTGCCTGCTAGAAACAATTGCCCGTAATGCAAAGTGATCGAATTATGGCTACAGCAGCCTCGAGTCAACCGCCGACCAGTCCATGAAAGACTTGGAGTTCAATTTCCCGAGGACGATCGGCGTATAAAATTAAATGACTTTGATCATCGAGGAAGAGATTCGCGGATCAGCATTGGGTTCATCCCGAAGAGTACGATGAGGAAAGAAATACTTGTGGATATAGATGGCGAGAAAGGGCAATGGTGCCCACCAGGGTTGAGAAAAAGTCGAAGAGAAGAGTGCAAATGATTGAGAAACAAAGAGCCGGAACAAAGTTGCCGCAGAAGAGAAGAAGGAATGGCGTCCAAAGAAGAAATCCGATGAGAAGGGTCCTTCGGGTGATGCATGCATGGCTTTCTTCCTCCCATCAGAATTCATAGCTCCTGACAATCAAGAAGTACAGGAGGAGGTTTATTCTCGATTTCGATGAAAGCGAAGTTTCAAGATCTAATGGCTCAAACATACTAACACGACAAGCAACTTTTGACAAGCCGCCAAACATCGTCACTTGAAACCGCTTTACGTGAAAGGATACGCCAATGGGAAGCCTCCTCTGACCAAGATGTTTGTTGATGGAGGAGCTGCTATCAATATAATGCCATATTCCACGCTTAGAAAGCTTGGGATGACGGATGAAGATTTGCTAAAAACCGATATGGTCCTTAGAGACTTTGTCGGCAATCCTTCCGACACTCGAGGAGCCGTGCATGTTGAGTTGATGATTGGGTCTAAAACCCCGATCACTACGTTCTTCGTCATTGACGGCAAGGGGGGCATACAGTTTGCTTCTTGGGAGAGATTGGATTCATGCTAATTGCTGTATTCCTTCAACTATGCACCGCATCCTTATTCAATGGATAGGGGATGACGTGGAGATCATACATGCCGATGATTCGGTAAGTGTGGCTGCTTCGAGCCAGCTTACCGGGAATATGATGGTGTTGATTGTTTCTCCGGCAAAGTATGGAAAGAAGGTCCCGTTAATGTATTCAACAAGGATCAACAAATGATCCAAGCAAATGGCTCGAACAGAATTTTTGAATGGGTAACCCAATCGATGGCAACAAAGGAAAGTTGGGACACGGTTTTATGTCGGCCGACAAGCTAGAAGAGATAAATGTTGGTGATGATTCCAAATCAAGGCCGATGTACATCGGTGTAAATTTGAATCCGAATATAGAGAACAATTAGTAAATCTTCTCAAGGAGTTTAAAGATTGCTTTGCTTGGGATTATACAGAGATGCCTGGACTAGATCGTTCTATTGTTGAACATCGATTACCTATTAAGTCGGGGTATCGACCCTATAAACAACCTCCGAGGAAGATCTATAAAGAAGAGGTAATCGGGCCGATGTGAAGAAGGAGATTGAAAGACTATTGGAAGCAAACTTCATTCGGCCGTGCAGTACGCAGATTGGATTTCGAATATAGTTCCCAAGCTTACAAGAAGAATGGGAAGATGAGAGTTTGTATAGACTTTAGAGATCTTAACAAGGCCACTCCAATGGATGGGTATCCGATGCCAATTGCCGATTTGTTAGTAGACGCAGCAAATGGTATGAAGTCATTAGTTTTATGGATGGTAATGCTGGCTATAATCGATCTTCATGGCAATAGAAGATATTTCAAAAACGGCTTTTAGATGCCCCGGCCACATTGGTTTATTTGAATGGATTGTAATGACGTTTGGATTGAAGAATGCCGGTGCAACTTATCAAAGAGCCATGAATTACATATTTCATGAGTTGATCGGTAAAATTGTGGAGATCTACATTGATGACGTAGTAGTCAAATCTAAAGACTATGAGAGACACTTAGCTGATCTTAGAAGAACTTTGGAATGCACTAGAAAACATGGTTTGAAGATGAATCCAAACAAATGTGCTTTCGGAGTATCACCGGTGAGTTCTTGGGATTCCTTATTCATAAAGGAGGAATTGAAGTTGGAAAAAAGAGCATGGAGGCAATAGATAAAGTTGTTCCCCGAACCCAATTTACAGAATTACAGTCCCTGCTCGGCAAGATCAATTTCGTAAGAAGGTTCATTTCCAATTTATCGAGAGAGGATCTTGCCCTTTTCTCCATTATTAAAGCTCAAGAGGAATCAAGAATTTGTATGGGGTGACGTGCAACAAAAAGGCTTTGATGAAATTAAAGAATACATGAAGGCACCACCAGTTTTGGTACCTCCACAACTTAACAAGCCTTTCAAGTTGTGCGTAGCGGCCGATACCCTAACGATAGGATCGGCCCTCATGCAAGAGTATGAAGGGAAGGAACGAGTCATAGCTTATCTTAGCCGAAAGTCGTTAGACCCGAGACAAGATATTCGGCTATGGAAAAATTGTGCTTATGTGTGTATTACTCATGTACTAAGCTTCGCATTATTTATTAAAAAGCCGAATGCGTGATTATTTCAAGTCATGATGTGATCAAGCATATGTTGTCAATGCCAATTTTAAATGGAAGAATTGGCAAATGGATTTTAGCTTTGTCGAATTTGATTTAAAATACGAATCGGCAAAAGCAAAGAAGGGTCAAATTATTGCTGATTTTATTACGCAACATCATGACCTTAGCACCAGTATAGTAGGCATTGTACCTTGGACTCTATTTTTCGATGGTTCATCCTGCAGCAAAGGTGGGGGCGCTGGCATTCTATTAGTTTCTCCACAGGGAATAACTTTTGAGTATGCTATTCCCATTGAATTTCATGTGACTAACAATCAAGCAGAGTATGAAGCATTGCTTAGAGGGCTTCGGCTTCTTGTAGAGATAAAAGCCGTCATTGAAATCTTTGGAGACTCTGAGCTGGTGATCAACCAGTTGATTGGCCAATATGAGTGTAAGAATGACGCGCTAAGAGAATACTATGAGGAATGCCGGGAACTTTTAAAAAGCTTTCGGGTAGCAACCTTGCATCATATCCCTAGGGGGCATAATGAAGAAGCAAATAGGTTGGCCCAAACTGCTTCGATATCGTGAAAAATCAAGAAGTCTTCACTATAGGAGAGAATATTCCAGATGCTGAACAATGTGGTTGGCGATTGGAGGCATGAAATCATCAAATATCCGAAGGATCCATCGCAGAAAGTTACCCGAAAGCTCGTGTACAAAGCCCTTAAGTTCGCCCTTCTCAATGATCACTTGTATTACAAATCTATAGATGGAATATTGCTCAAGTGTCTAAGCCAAGAAGAGGCCGAAAGGTGATGTATGAAGTGCATGAAGGATCATGTGGTGCACATCAATCGCCTTACCGAATGAAATGGATAATTCGGAGAACTGGTTATTTTTGGCCAACTATGCTTTGAAGATTGCTTTGACTATTATAAAGGATGTCATGATTGTCAAAAATTTGGCAATATTCAAAAGGCTCCAAAGATCTGTTATGAACCCAATAATCAAACCTTGGCCATTTAGAGGATGGGGCATAGATTTAATTGGTCGATACATCCTCCTTCGAGCAAAGGGCATAAGTTTGTGCTCCCCGGCCACGATTATTTTTTTACTAAATGGGTCGAAGCCATTCCTTTGAAGAAAGTTACATCGAGAAAATATGATCGGTTTTGTTAAAGAGCATATAATTTATAGGTTTGGGATCCCTCAAACTATAACAACCGATAAAGGAACCCAGTTTACTTCTTCGAATTTTGCGACTTTGCCGAAGATATGGGGATCAAGCTGTATAATTCTTCTCCTTATTATGCACAAGCCAATGGGCAAGCGTAAGCATCCAATAAGATTATGATCAAGATCATTCAAAAGAAGATTGATGAGAAACCGAAGAGATGGCATTCGGTTCTCAATGAAGCATTGTGGGCTTATCGGATGGCTTGTCATGGGTCAACTCGAACTTCTCCTTATGAATTGGTTTACGGGCATCATGTCGTCTTACCATGGGAATTGCAATCGGGTTCAAGAAGAGTTATGTTGCAAAAAGATTTGAAAAAAGAAGATTATACAAATTTGATGATAGATGAATTGAAGATTTACATTTTATTCGTCTCAAAGCATTGGAAAATATTGAGAAGAATAAAATACGTGTTGCCCGGTATTATAACAAGAAAGTTAGAGAAAAGCAATTCTTGGAAGGTGACCTGGTTTGGAAAACTATACTGCCGATTGGATCGAAAGACAGGGGCATTCGGCAAGTGGTCTCCGAATTGGGAAGGGCCCTTTTTTCGGTAGAAAAATGCGTGCCTAGCAATGCATATATTTTGAAGACTTTGTTTGGGGAAGAATTTACCGAGCTATCAACGGACGATATCTTAAGAAATATTACCCCAAAGATCGGGTTGGTTCAGTAAAGAGAATTTGAATCAAGCAAATGATGAGATAACATCACCTTTAGTGAAAAAATATGAAGTTGGTAAATAGCCGATACGATTCGTGTCGCCTTCAGTTTCAAAATATAACCGAATGATCTTATGTTGACCTCAACATTCTGACTAGTTGGTTTATCGAGAAAAGAGAAAGATGAGATCCCCGAATCATACCGCTTTCGGTGACTCGTCAAATCATTTGTGGCGTAAGACTAAGATCTAATCGACTAAAGTGATGTCACCGCATTCGGGAAAATCACTCAAGAACTGCTTTGAATCGAGAGAGACACACTCAAGACATTCATTTGGCAATCAACACAAGATCATAAACAAGACACATTCTCGAAAGATGATTTC
Organism: Chrysopogon serrulatus; assembly: GCA_015844335.1. Lineage (NCBI taxonomy): Eukaryota > Viridiplantae > Streptophyta > Magnoliopsida > Poales > Poaceae > Chrysopogon > Chrysopogon serrulatus. Next base: position 8,038 of record JADLZL010002278.1, on the reverse strand, counting down.
ATTATTCACGATCAATCCCTAGTTACAAACTACTCCCCGGAACAACTTATTAAGAACAGATTGGGGATTGGTGGATTCGGCAAGGGCAGTAGCATGGTCCCCGTAGAGCTCCAGCTGCTCCTCGATGTCCTCCACCTCGTGAGGATGACCTCCCCGCAAAGCCAACGGCCCGAAACGTAATAGTCCTCATTGGTGCGAGAGGACATCGCCGCCCCGGCCGAGGGACACGCCAAGGTGGACACCTTGGATGACGGCCCGATCAACACGGCCATCCATGGCATCCAGGCGTGCTTCGGGAGTTTCTCCCCGGCATTAACCTTGTCACCCGCCTCGCCGCTGCCGCCTTCAACCGATCGTTCTCCGCAGAGTGCCGAAAGATGAAAAGTTAATCAAGATGGCGAAGAGGATTGAGAGAAAAAGAAATCTATGTGAGGATACCGAACCAGTGATGGCGTCGCAGAACTGCTTGCGCTGATCCTCCCATTCGGCTTGCGCAATGCCGAACTGCTTGGAGACGTCGCCCAGCTCGGTCCGGGCTTTATCCCTTTCCTTGCGGAACCGGAGCGCTTCCTCATGAATGTACAAAGGGTCTTCGCCCTCTGATTCCGCCGGACCCCAAGGGTTGGCGTTGTATGAGTTGTCGGACTCAGAAGAGCTCGACGAACTCGAGGAGCCGGAGACGGAGACCGGCTGGTCTGAGGTTCCCGGTTGAGTCACCACCATCGGGGAAGAAGGTGAGATTGGTTAATGATGACCCTCGCCCTAAGCGAAGAGAAGAAAAACCAAGGTTAGGGGAGATGAACAAAGTGAGCAAGAACACGCAAAGGCGGCAGATTAATCTTACCCATGGCGTTGCCGACGCGCGGCCTTGCTCCCTCCGGCCTCTCCCTCGGCAGGCGTTTTCCATGGTCACCGGCGCCGACATTGGTGATTTGGAGATGGGGTTTTTTTCCTAAGGGTTTCGGCGAGAAGGTGAGAAGATGATGATGAATGCTAACCGGGCGATGGTGGTGGGAGCCGGAAGAGGGCTTTATTTATAGGCCAAAATGGAGTTCGTGGCGCACGACTCGGAGTATACCAAACGACAAAGTAGGGTTTACTTCTCTTTTGGGCCGTTACGGACTGGGCCAAGCTCGGCTAAATCGAAACGACGGTTCGAGAGGAATCGGCTAATCCTCCGATCGGGAAATCCAGAATGATGGCCGCCTCTGTCTATTCGGGAAGCTTAAAAACATTCGGCTATGTCATCGGTCGGACAAGAATGGAAAAGACCAAAGCACAACAAGGAATACAATTGTTTAAAAATCACAAAGTGTGTTACAAGCCGAATGTTTTACTCATTTAAGAACAGTTTGATTGCGTCTATGACATCATCTCTAATTCGGCCGACTTCTTCTAGCACCTTCTTGTCATCGTCCTCGAACTACGGATTCTCGTAAGCCTGATTTTGATCTCGGCGATGCTCCTTGATGACAGATGATATCTTTGTTTTGGCTGCACCTATAGAGTTCGGCAAGGTGGCAATTTTATCTTTGTGAGATTGGATTCTCACATTCAATTGAGCCAATTGAGCTTCCAACCTAGCCTTTTCCTCCTCCATGGCTACCGCCTCAGGTTCCAGAGTTACCAAAGACCGCTTAGCACTGGATCCGAGAGTGCGCTTCTTTAACTTGATGCTTTTTCGTCAGATTATCATTCTCAAGAGAGCGGCTCTAGAGGCTATGTTCCTGTTTGCTCTCCCGACCTTGCCAAGGTGATCATCAAGATGAGTTGCAGATTTTAGAGAGACCTTGAGAGTTGGAGGGATATCTTGGTCAATAAGCTCAACCAGTTCTCTTTATCCGGTCCGCATCTTGAACAAGAGCATTTATATCTTTGGCCGATAAGAGGGATATCTCCTTTAGCCGAGCTTGGTTCTCTGGCGATAACCTCTCTTTGAGAAGTAGCCTCTTCACCACCCTCATTAATGTACTCTTCAATGGTGAAAGAGTAGGCGATAGTCGGCTTAGCATCATCCTTTAAGAAGGAGAACCATTAGCCGATTGATCAGAATTATTTGAGAGATCAATAAAATAAAGTATTACCTTTTGTGCGCGAAGCTTCTTCAGGCTGATTCCTGTCCCGGCTTGATTGAGGGCTTAGCCGGATGCCCGAGAAGATGAACTTAAAGCCCGATGAGGGAAGATCCTTCGCTATGTCATCCAAGATGTCATCTGAAAATAAGTAATGAGATGCAAAGTGCAGTAGATAAACCTTGGCGTAAGAAAGAAAAGAAAATATGTAGAAAATATTATTACCAATATGACCAATAGCCTCCCCGAATTTCTCGCACTATCAATAGAAGCATGAGGAGGAGATTCTTCTGCCATTTTATCCAGGGGAATGATCTGCTTCTCGAGTATCAAGTAGCAAAATCAGTTCATTTGGTGCAAAAAGGGGAACAATCGATTAAGAAAGTAATCACCACAGCTGGCCAGTGGACTCTTGAATTTCTGCATCTTCCTCTTGGGTTTCAACATCTTCGGGAGCCCGAGAAGATGTTTCGGTAATTCTCAACGCATTGGCTGATTTTGAAGACCTGACACTGTGGTGAAAGAAAATATATAATAAGAAAAATAAGCCCCATCATGGTTCGAAACAAAACCCGACCAAGAATATACCTTGGGAGAGAGCTTAGCCTTCTTGGATCTTGTTCTTCTGGGCACATTAACATCTCTGCTTGATCCAGTAATAGTTTTCCTCTTGCCTTCTCCTTTCGAAGAAGCCGCACCCAGAGCTACCGGGTGTTTTCATGAGGGTTGCCGGGGATGGAGCATTAAAACCTAAGGCGTGGATGGGTCCAGCTTGGTAATATTGGACTACTTGTGAATGAGGGGTAGGCTCGGGATCCCGCAAAAAACAAAGTACAATACTGAAATTTAAAACAAAGTCGAGAAAAAAGGTAATTGTGAGTATGAAGAAAGTTACCTCACTTTGTCGAGAATCAAATTGAGCATACAAATCTTGACACAAAGGGTGCACTGATATGTTAAAAATATGGGCACGCCACTCTTGCCACCAAGAGGGAAACAAAGGATGAGCAGCTTCTATTAATCCCAAAGGTAAGGGCATGAATTCTGCAGATCCCATCCAAGCTCAAAAACCCTTTTGGCCTCCATTTCATCTCCTATTCTCTCTCTCCGGGCCTTATGATGGTTGAGAAAAAAACAGTCTTAGGGGCGCTTGCCCACACCTAATTGCCCGGCAAACATGTTTGGGTTATAAAATTCATAGGAAGGATTCAAAGACCTCCAATGGTGAAACTTCTGGCGGCAAGACACAGGGGCTTAATGAAAGAATTGAAGATCTTTGTAGCAACCCTATCCGAGCAGCCAGATTCATAACTAAATTTGCAAGGCGAGTCGAGTATCACTTTCTCTATAAAGGGAGCCATGTCACATGATTGAAGCCTTTAAAGAATAGCTTGAATAGATGGCCAAGGTCTATATCAATGGTAATGGCAGCTGCCGCTTCTCCATAAGTTTGACAAGCCTTCTCTTTCACTTGGCCGTCCTCATCATCATTGACGAAGGAAAACCCAAGGTGTTAAGGTCCACAGAGACTATCGGTGCATGTACGCTTGTAGCCACATCTGCACAAACCACCGTGGACCATTTACACAATGAATTTCCCCATGTTGACGCATCTGAACAATGATCTGATGCATCATGTGATAGACAGCTCCCGAAGGTATTTGCCCGGAGGAATTAAAGTTCCCGCGGCCAGCTCCTCGGCCATCACCATGTGATTGAGAGTTGGCTCATTGGATTTGCCACAGAAAAACAAACCCCGCAGAGCCACATGTTCGGGAAAGCTTTATATTCCTTGTTGTCAACAGATCCCGTGGACATGTAAGTCCGGATATATTTGGTCCACCCACTTCCCGATTTGACCGCTTTCGGTTCTTTGTTGTGCTTGTATTTAGAAGGGTATCTTTGGCTCCGTTACATTGAGGCCTGTCATCATGAAAACGTCGGCCAAAGTAAAAGACATCGGGCCATGGCCGAAGACGAAAAAGAATTAGTAGCATCGCACCAGGAAGTGGGAAGTGCTATCAAGAGAGAATCATTCCGAAGTGTTCCCGAAAGAGATAACTCCAAGCAATGCTTTGATATCCCGGGAGTCCCAAAGGATCGCCGCTCTTGTTCAAGATCCTTTGGTACCACTTCCGCCATCCGTAAATCGGAGGGAAAGGCCAGGTTTTGAAAGTGTTTGGCCATCGGTTCGGGAAGCTACTCCGGATTTGAAGGGGATCCTCAAAGTTTCTTTCTCCACAAATTCGATTGGATTGGGATCTCCCATCGGGCCCAAGAAGTACGAATCGGGGTTCGCAAAGATAAGGAATCAAAATTTCATCCTTATATTCCTTCGAGGAAGAGTGGAACGGCCGAAAAGAATCGAAAAAAGTGAAAAACCAAGGAAAGAAATTGCCGAATACATGAAAGGAATTGAAGATACCTCCGGAACTCCATCAAGGGTTGCCATTGGGGATTGGAAGTAAGCTCGAATCTGGAACGAGGAAGAATCGGGTTTTGAATGGCGGCCGCGGATTTGAAATGCGTGTTGACCTAGATGAGAAGAGAGTCGTGTTCAATTTCGAACAAAATCACTTTTATCCCGAAATTGAGGGGCATGTGTTAACACCGGATTTTGGTAAAGGCCAATGACAATTGGGCGATTCGGTAAAATATATGAGAAAACAAAATCCAACGCGTTCGGCAAATGAGCGTGCGGTCGGCTAACTTTGAGCTATTCGGTAAGCGTATGTGCAATTGACTCGGGTGATTCGGCAAGCATTGGTGCGGTCGGCTATCTTTGAAGACAGTGGCTCCATTCGGGAAGCGAAAAGGTGGCAAGCAAGAAGCCGAATAGAAGGAGAAAAAGCGTGATGATCAAGGACTCCGAGGAGAATTATAGCAAGTCTCGCCATACTTTTGAGTTACCTTTAACATATTGTGTACGTCGTAATCTCTTAGGATTCATGTTATGTCCGGGGTATAAATATAGACCCTCGACCATTGTAAAAGATATACACAATCAAATCAATACAACCGCCCCGTGCCACGTTTCGAGTCCCTTTTGTCGTGTCGTCGAAGTTCTTCGAGAGGAGCCAATCGATCCGTCGACCTCCGTAAGTTCCGGCAACCTTGCTATCATGTCTAGTATCATGCGGTGGATTTAGATCTTGATGCAAGTAGTCTTGTTCGTCTCGATGGGATGGCCGTGCGGCGGCGCCTACTTGATGATCAAGAAATCTTTGCTTATGCTTTGTCTATCTCGACTAGATGGCCGTGCGGCAGGCGTCCCGCTTGATAGCTTAGCGAGGCAAGATAGTTATCGATTCTTGGTTAGATCGTGAGTCGTGCGGCGGGGGCTAGGATCTGCTCAAGGATTAGTTATCGGCTCTATTAGATTTGGCAAGATCTAGTAGATTCACTAAGTTATCACGTGTTGCATGACTTTAATATTTTATTTATTTGTAACACTCTTTTGCCCAATCTAGATTTGATTGGTTTCGGCTTCTTATTTTATAGATCTGTTTGCTCTCTAATGTTCTTCACTCTTATATTATCATGATAAATAGATCGTATGCTTACGTAGCCGAATTGGATCAATCTAGATTGTTACATGCTGCGGGTTCTTGCATGTTAGAAACGCTTAGACTTTGATAGGATCGGGTATCGTGCGGCAGATGCAGGTCTTTGATTAGTTTAGTCGCGATAATTTGTATGTTCCTTCTTCATGGACCCCGAGTCGGCTGTATTGCCGAGCTTGGTTATGCTTCAATTCGTAGTTAACTTTCACTTGTTCAAACATGTCTTCTCATACATGCATGTTCGGCAATCAATGCATTACGTGTTTCACCCTCATATTAGCCGAATGAATCGTATGCATGATTGGCAGACAGCTTCTATAGCTGTATGTCGTCGTAAGTGGCTTCAGGGCCGTATATACGGAACTGTGCGGTCTCATCCGACACGTTCCGATTTTGTATTTAACAGTTTCTTTGTCCCTTGTCGGTTTTCAGGTCAAACCGACCGGCACGCGCTCCGGATCTCCAAACCGTGCGGCTGTCCGATTGAAGTCACGCTTTTCGACTTCTTTGTGTGCTTGGCGCAGGGGTGCAGATTTTGTGCCAACAAACATGGAAATGGAAGCTGCTATGGACATGTATGTGAATTCCCAAGGTTTCGAATTTGAGACCGCACCGGTAGCATACAAATTTCGGTTAGGCAAATCTTTGGCAACAAATGCGGTTTTGTGTCAGATGTCAACATATATGCGGGATCTGCACCAGTATTATGCATTTGATTGTCAGGAGGGGTTTGATGGCTTCGAAGTGATTATCCCCCTGGCTATGTCTTTAATCATGCTGAAGAAACGGTGCACTATGTGGAATATGAATGCTTGTTTCAGTTGTTCCAAAGGCGTGATCTCGACGTTCAACTCTTGATGATCTGGACTCTGTAAGTTCTTAACCAACTACTTGTGACATTGTGAAAATTATGTCTTCAACATTTTAACATATTTCATGCTTCCCGCAGTACATCGCAAGAGGTTTCTTGAAATTGAAAGAGTATGATATAGCACTCTTCGACCCGTGTTTGTTAACGAAAAACCTGCAAAGAGGACAGGACACATTTGAAAAGTGTTTTGACGGAGGAGATCGGATCGATGGTACAAAAAAACAAAACAAACGCATTCCTAGCCTACAATATCGAGTAAGTTTATTAAACTGATTTCTTCTAATTTTTTAATGCTTATTAACGCTTAACAAGGACTTTATGATTGCAGGAATCATTACATACTTGTAGATGTCATATTTGGAGAAGATCGTATTGAGGTGTGAGACTCGAAGAACAAGCCACTTTCACACATTGATCTCCTAGTTACATTCTTTGAATGAGTAAGTGATCCCTTTATCATCAAAATATTGAGTTGACATAACACATCTAATTTTAGGCCATTTACACCTTACAATTTGATGTAGAATCAAGGCGGAGGTGGACGGGCACGAGGAACCGCCCTTACACGGTTCATCGATCGGATGTGCCGATACTAGATCAGCCGAAGGGGAACAATCATTGCGGGTTCTACGTAATGTGGGCAATGTACAAGTTGATGGGTGGGAACACTTCCGTTGGAGATGCGACGGTATGTGTGCATGCTTCAAGCTCTAAAATCAATCCACTAATTCGTCTTCAAATGATGTAAGCTAACATGTTGCTTACAGCGCAAGAAGTTGGGCCATAATAAGTTGTTGGACTTCGAGATCCGTGGTCTAAGTGGGGAGCTAGCAAAATTCATCTATTTCGAGGTAGTTAACAAAAAGGAAGCTTCTCAATCGCAAAGACCAAGAAGTACAAGCATAACTATCCGAAGGACCAACAAGAAAGGCTAATTTAATATTGTTGTCTTTAAGTCCCACGCTTCAAATTCAACATTTGTGATATTTGTTGTAATAGGATTCTCGATGTATTGCAATACTCTAAGTGCTACAATTTCTATGTAATATTTTAATTAGGACAATTTTGATGTAATCGTAATCTCGATGCATTTAGTTTACATATCGCAATATCGTGGCAAATATAAAAAAATATAAACCATCACTTTGCCGCCTTATTTGAAACCGCTAGTGATGTGTTAGTGATCATTGGCGGTTGGTTGGCAGTTCAAAACCGCCATCATTCACTACATCGGGCGGTTGAATAAATCAACCGCCACTTGTTGATGAATGCCAACGATGGCGGTTCTAAATCTGAACCGCCATTGATGTGGAAGTAAACACTGGCGGTTCATGTTTAGAACCGCCCGGTGAAGATGGAGTTTAGAACCGCCCGTGATTGGATAGCCATCAACGGGCGGTTGGTAAGAACCACCACTGATGGCTACCTCCCATCACTGGCGCTTTGGTTGTGGCGGTTCAAAATCCGCCCGATGAAGGGGGGGTTTTGAACCGCCACTAATAGGCAAATCTGTAGTAGTGGTGGTGATTCTT
>JADLZL010002277.1:0-17578 GCA_015844335.1 Chrysopogon serrulatus | reverse complement strand
ACCAACATCCACTCAAAATATGAAAAGGTTACAAAACTCCACCAGGAAGGTTCAGCTAACCAGACACCGAAACTTCCCAACGCCTTTTCTTAGATGTCATCACCAACTCTTCGGGAGAAATGTAGTTCTGTGTCCACCAGCTTTTCCATCTTCTTCACCCATTCGGTAGGCGCCAGGTCATCTTCGCTCGCTCCTTGATCCCAGCAATGCAACTTCTCAGCGACTCCTGATCTCCAACTGGACACAGAATTAGCCAATTCTGGGCCATACCAGCTATCATCTGATAGAGTATATCCATACTCTTCCAGCCACAATTCTGAAAACAAAGATTATTTCTCAGTTTCCAGACAGCCCACATCGCTGCAGCAGTGAGCATATTAATCACACAGTTTTTCTTATTCGACAGCCAAAATTTACCAACTACTTCTAATGAAATACCAAGCTCTACTTTTAGTACAAAAGATAGATCATTCCACATTTGTTTAGCAACTACACAGTCAAAGAACAGATGTTGTACAGTTCTCTTCAAAGACAAAAAAGACAACTTAAGTCATCCAACTTCTTTCTCTTCACTAAATTATCCCTAGTAAGGATCTTATTCTTAGATACCAGCCACAGAAAAAAATGGATTCTAGGAGGTATTTTGATAGACCATAAGGCTGGCACCAGAATTGGTTTCACACCCCTAAAATTAATTACTTTATATAAAGATTGAGAGGAGTAAACTCCATTAGACGAGAACTGCCATACCAAGGAGTCCTCCTCAGTAGAGAAAACAATAGTGGAAGCTAGTTGGCAAACCTCCAGCCAGTCCCTAACTAGCCTCTCCCCCATGTTCCTTCTAAATGAGCACTTAAGAGACTCACCATCCCAGACCTCTGCAATGGTAGCATTTTTCTCATTAAGAATTCTATACAGCTTCCAGTATTGAATCGCTAAGCTAGAAGTACCCAGCCAATTATCTTCCCAGAACCTTACTCTATCCCCTCTACCAATGTTCCACACAGAAACCCATTTTGGCTGCCCAAAAACCTTTAAAGAAGCTAGAAGAGTCAGAAACTTTTGAACATATTTTGGGTTGGCAAGTACGGTATTTAAAATCTATCAACTCCTTCCAGAGTTTGCCTCTGTCCTTATCATATCTCTTAATCCATGAAGCTAGTAAGCTAATATTTAGATCTCTAAGGTTTGGGATCCCCAGACCCCCATAATCCTTACACATAGCTACTAGTTCCCAGTTTGCCAGATGAAATTTCCTACTGCTCTCATTATCATTCCACAAACAATTTGCCATATGAGCATTTAGAAGCTGAATGGCCCACTTAGGGAACTTGATAAAGGATAACAAGTAAATTGGGATACTAGCTAGACAAGTCTTAACCAGCATGGTTCTAGTAGCTAAAGAAAGGAGTTTACCTCTCCATCCAGCTATTCTTTTTAAGAGCTTATCTACTAAGGGTTGGATATCTTCTCTACAAAGTTTTGCGTAGTGCAGGGGAACACCTAAGTAGATCATAGGGAAGCTACCAGTAGGGTAGTTTAAAATATGAGCAATAGAATGTGTTTCATTAGGATCCAGGTTCATAGGAATAAACTCACTCTTATTGAAATTTATCCTCATACCTGAAATTTGTTCAAACCACATGAGGACCTGCTTTAAATTCAAGAGGTGATGAGGTTCATGACTAGAGAAAAGAATGGTATCATCTGCATATTGCAAGGAAAGGATGCCACCCCTCCTAAAGTTCTGCAGAACCCCTCTTAAAAGCCCAAAGATCTCTTGCCTTATCTAACATCCTAGATAGAGCATCTCCCACCAGATTAAAAAGGAGGGGGGAGATAGGGTCTCCTTGCCTAAGACCTTTCCCAGTTTTGAAAAAGCTACTATCCTCACCATTAACAGTAATACCAACAGACCCTCCTACCACTATATGTTTGATCCAGTCTATCCATTTGATGGGGAAACCTCTAGTAAACCGTAACTTCAAACGAAAAACTCCAACTAACTCTATCATAGGCTTTCTCATAGTCCAACTTAAGAACCACTCCTTTTTCTCCACTAGAGTGTAGACCATGGACTATTTCATGTGCTACTACCACACTTTCTAAAATGTACCTCCCTCTAATGAAGGCACTCTGACTTTTAGCAACTAACCTTTCAGCTACTTTACCCAGTCTGATAGTAAGAAGCTTGGAAAAGATTTTGAAGCTGCAATTTAATAAACTAATAGGTCTAAATTGTTTAATATTACAAGCATTCTCTACCTTTGGAATAAGAGTAACTAAAGCAAAATTCAGCCTGTAAATATCAAGATTGCCCTCAAAGAAATCAGAGAATAAAGCCAACAGATCCTTTTTAACTATATGCTAGAATTTTTGATAAAAGAGAAAAGGTAAACCATCAGGGCCAGGGGCACCCTCTGGATAACAACCAAAAATGGCTTCCTTAATCTCTTCCTCACTGAACCCAGCTACTAGGAAGTCTTGCTCCTCCTGACTAACCTTATCCTCTTCTCTCCAGAAGTCATCACTCAGATAAACTTCAGGTCTCTGCTCTTCAGCAAACAAATACTTATAATAGTCCAAGGCAATTTTCAACATACCCTGCTGATCATATACATGACCAGTAGGGCCCTCTAAGTATTCAATCTTCTTCTTCCTACTCCTCTGGTTAGCCACCGCCTGGAAGTAAGCTGTGTTACGATCTCCTTCTAAAATATTCCTATCTCTAGACCTTTGTCTAGCCTTGATCTCTTCCATTCTCCAAAGTTTTCCTAGCTCCTTCTCTACCTCTACCATCCTCGAACTCTCTGCCACCGATAACGTTCTATTTTCCATGAGCACTTCTAACTCCCTATATTCTGAGGATAGTTGACTTTTCAACCTGTTCTTATCAGCTATTTGATTAGCTGCCCAACCCCTAACCATCTTTCTGAAGGATCTAATTCTAAACTGCCAGATGTCAATACTTTTCCTAGCATCACAAGGAAGAGACCAAGCTTTTGAGACTACCTCAGCAAAGGATGCTTCTTCAAGCCACCATTTTTCGAACCTAAATCTTTTTTTCCCATAGAACGTATTGTCTCCAGCCTCAACTAGAATCGGATTATGATCACTGGGCGGTCTCTCTAACGCTTTAATCCTTGCTAGAGGAAAGGCTGCATCCCAAGCAAGAGAAACCCGTGACTCTATCTAATCTAGCCAAAATTGGATCTTCCTGGTTATTGGTCCAAGTGTACTTTTTGTTTCTAAGTTCTAACTCAATGAGACCCCATTTATCTATCCAACCATTAAAGAGATCTATCCACTTATAATTCACCACACCATTACTTTTATCAACAGAGGATCTGACCATATTAAAATCTCCACCTATCATTAAGGGACCTTGCCAAGCTCCCATAATTTTGTCTAGTTCATCTAGAAACTCCTGTTTACCATTCTCATAAGGTGAACCATAAACAGACACAAGTTTGAAACTGAAACCAGAACTTTTGTTAGTTAGCATGACACTAACAGAAAAGTTAAGCACCTCAATAGGAGTCAGAGAAAACAGATTAGAATTTGCACCCACTAGGATACCACCAGCTGTGCCTTTGGCTTTTAAAAATTCCCAAGTAAAAGGTACATTCCAGGATAGAGACCTAAGAAAACCAGGGGTAAAATCAGCTTTCTTAGTCTCAGCTATCCCTACAAAATCAACTTGATTATCTCTAATTCTACTAACCAGAGCAGGTATTCTACCATCAAGGCCCAAGCCTCTAATGTTCCAAAAAAGACCTTTCATTTGATCCTTTTCTTTGTTTTCTTCCTATTAGCTACCTTTGTCCATCCACCCTCATTATCAACAATTTCTGAGGGGATCACACTATTGTTTTCTGGAGTTCCAGGGCAACCCCCCTGACCACTCCCCTTGTCCAGATCTAAATTAGAATTACTTTTTTTACTGCAATTATCATTCAGACATTTATTGTTTGCTTCTACAGCTCTACTATTATCTAAGGAAAGCATAGAATCAATAACAGAATTACCAAGGGGAGGATCCCCTCCCACAACTAACCCTACAGCTGAAGCCACAACTAAGAGTGAAGAAGAAGAAATGCAAGTATTTTTACCTCTGGGAACCTCCAGGTTTTGTCTCTTTTTTAGCTCCTGCGCCTTCTCTAGCATAGTGCAATCACTTTCCATTACCCTTGCCGACCTTCTCAGAGGAATAACAGGACCCCACACTTTACCTTTCCTTTTCCCCTTCCTCTTGTCATCTTTATCCACCAGAGAAGCTTTCTCTAAATCCTCCATAGTTGGCTGGGAGTTAACAAACTCCGCTCCACACAGCAGATTCTCACTGAGTTGTGAGTTCTCTTTTCTGGAGCCTTTGGAATTATCATTGGTGCTCATCACCCCTTCACCCCCAGTGCTCCCAACTTGAGATTTGTTCTCTGTTCTGACCCCTTCAGAGATTGTGTCAGCCATATCAGTATCTGAGGCAGTAAGATCAAATATCCATTCATTTGGTAGAGTAAGCAGTTCCTCCTATTTCTCAAAGCTGTCCCTAATGACCCCTGAGTCCTCTTCCTCATCTACTTCAGATTGACTATCCAGCTCCATAGCTTGCAGCAGCTGAGAGCAGTTTGCCTCCACCAACTCATTTTCACCAAGGAGATGGTCAAAGAACAGGGTTCTTTTAGCAGATTTGCATCTATCCTTAGGCAGGTTATTGTTGCTGTTGTCATCTTGAGTGAAACCATGAGAATTTCCATCTCTGTTCAGATTAGCCCTAGGACCATTGTTTTCTTTTCCATCTAATGTATCCTCATCTTTCTTGCCCAACTCCTCATCTAAAGGAGGCTCATCATCAGGGTTCCCATCATCATCCCCACCTTCATCACCTTCAACTGGCTCAAGATCCTCTTGCTTGACCCCTTCAGCTTTGAAACTGATCAAATAGCAGCCCCCACCTAGCTCATACACCCTTTCTGCAGGAATTTTCCTAGGATTTTTACATTTGACCTTTATCCTAGCCACAGAGAAGAAGTTTGAGAACAGAGTTGGCCAATCCACTTCTACAAGCAGACCAATACTTGAAGCTACTTCTCTAATAGTCCCCCAGTCCATCCATTTGGGTGGGATTCCCCTGACCTGTACCCATACTTCAGACAGGACACTGATAGGCTCAATGTTTCCATTCCATGGCTTTCAGAGAGACCATAACTTTGTTCATATGAAACATAGATGCAGATCCCACAACCATGCTTTCCACTAGCTTGTTTGGGGGGAACCTCACAATGTAGCTGGAGTCATCATGTCTTTTGAGCTGCCAATTCCATTCTTTCCCAAATAGTTCTCTCAGATTTGCAAGAATACCTTCTTCATCAATCACTCCTATCTCCACAGCCAGCAGACCAAAGTTATCCACCCCAGACCAATGCCTGAACCTGTCTCCTCTCTGCTCAACATCAATATGATAAAAACCCAGGCCACTGTTGGCACTTCCATAATACTGAGCAGCAGGGTGAGGTTTCTTCCACTCTGGACATTTATCTACCACATGGCCAGCTAGGTGACATATGAAGCAAACTTTGGTTTATTGCACCCTGAGCTATAGTGACCAGTTTCCCCACAATTGAAACAGACTACATTAAGCAGCTAGTCCTTGCTCCCTTCCTCTTCAGTACTTCTACCATCAGAGCCATTATCAGATTTAACCTCTTCTGACTGTTTTGCTTTGCCCCGCTCCCTTGACACCTCATCCGCAACCAACTGAGCAGTAGGTTGTGGAACCCTAGCCGGCTGACGACCACGACCACCGCCCTGAAATCCACCCCTCGGTCTTCCCCCCATAGGCCTATTGTACTGACCAAACATCTGTGGAGGCATGGGATTACCTTGGTTGGCCTGATTGGGGAAGAATCCGAAGTGTTGCTGTTGCATCGGGGGGTGATTGAAGAACGGCGGCGGCATCTGTGGAGGTGGGTAGGGGTTTGGCGGGTAAGGGTTCCAGCCGCCACCACCCCATTCCCCCCAATCCTCCTCTGGATTCCGCGGCCTTGGGCCTCTTCCTCTTGAGCTGTTCGCCATGGGCTTCGAGACTGCTTCCAGGAAGGACCTTCGCTCTTCTTCTCCCCAGAAGAGCTTGGCAAACTTCAGAGGTTTGGGCTCAACTCCGAACACATCCCCCTCCTTCACCGGATAGCAGTCAATTGGCTTGAAGGATCTCTTCTCCCAGATGTCTTTCCGAATCCACACCAAGTTTTGAGTCGCCTCTGGAACCCTAACTCGACCCCGAGAGGAGGGGATCGACTTGGGAATGAGCCAGAGCTGGCCCCAGAAGGATTGGATCTCACCCTCATCTTGCGGGTGAAGGGGAACGGGTGCTGGGCATTCCTTCACCCGGATCCGAGGAATCCATGGCTGGGAGGTAGCCACCTGCACGCCTCTCATTGGGTTTCTCCCCATCATCTCACCGACCAGCGGGACCTTCGTGTCAGACGGGCCGAACGGTGGTCTGCCGCGCTCTCCAGCCAGGAGCTCGCCACCCGGGGACCAGTCCCTCGCCGACGTCCTCCTCGAACGACTGGCCCGGAGACTCCCCGTCTTCCGGCATTCCTGGCCCAGTCCCCCATCTTCCTCTACTCTTCGATTGCTTGAGTTCCCGACGGAAGAGAAGAGGCCAGACTCGCCACCTCCTCCATCGTGCAGACTCGAGCCCGACGTACCGTCATCGTGGACGACGGGGGCGACATCACCGACTCGGATCGCGGGGGCGTCGAGGGCCTTCCTTCCTCGGCCCTGCGCCCGTTCCACAATCAAACGGACCTTCTCCTCCGTCGACGGCGAGCCTGGCGTCGGCGGCGGTGACCCGGACGTGGTCGCCACGAAATCGCCTGGTTCGGTCATTACAGTCACAACTGGAAGAAGTCTCTGTAGAGCGCACAATAGATTCTTCCGCTCTACCTCTCGTTCTCACTATTGGGCAACTTCAGGAATTACATTCCTTGTTGGCTACCAGAACCATTGTCACAGGATCTTTTGATATTGGGTCTTACATTTGGGGCTGTCCTGATTTTCAGTCAAAGAGGGCCTATCTTCACTTGACTGGTTCAGCAGAGTCCTGACGTCTCTTTGAAATGATGTGGAACTGTAAGGCATCTTGTGTCCCTGAAAGTCCTTCTTGTGGAACTTATAAAAGGATAATACAAGACACCTTCTGCAGCTTAAATGTAACGTATGTGTTAATTCTTCGCTTCGCTCTCAGTAACATTTATTATTCACTAGGTCATTTATAAAAGATGCACCTATATATGCTCGGCCAACAGGCGTTCATCTTGCTAAGACACAACAACCACACAATGCCAGCAAGAACCATGTCCAGGCAAAAGAAAAAAGGTCAGTGCAGAATCAAAAGCAACGTAAGCACCAATGTTGTAGTGTGGAGTATGTGTATGCACTAGGAGCAGGAGGCATCTGGAACTGTATGGGTAGGCAGGAAAAGGATTGATCGCTCTGGGGTGCAAACCACCACCTGTGCATACAAATGCCCTTTCAATGGCAGGCCTCCGCCCGGCCAGAAGATCCAACGCTGACCTATGCTACCGCCTCCATCGGTGCTCTCAAATCAGCAGTGGTCAGCATCAGTGACGAAGCTGGAGCAAATTAGAGGTAGTGCATTTGTCTTATGGGTGTATAGACTTGTGCTTTAGGGGGGGTGTTTATGGTGGTGCATTTGCACCCCCCTGCTCAGAATTATTCAGCCGGAGCAGTCGTGCCTCACGTGCGAAGGATGCTAAGAGCCAGCAGTGTTCATCGTTCAAGCGGAGCCTATCGCCTGAGCAGATTGGAGGACAGACGCTCCTGACGCCATTTGCCTCGCTGAACCTTCGGCCGACGACCATAGCGAGCTGAAATCCTCCACTTGCTGACCGGCGGCCTCCCGCCTCTCTCTCTGCCTCTCACGCACATGGTGGAGGCGTGGAGCAGCTGATCGTGCGTGGATGAGCCGAGCACGCCACATGCTAATTGCAAGAGGAGGCGCTTGTTGATTGCAATCAGTTCAGGCCGACACCCATGAACTCGCCAAACTTCTCGTAGATCATAAAATATTTCATCTATTCAATTCAAAGCTGTGTGGTGGAACCAATTAATCTTGTGGTAAACAAAACTGTTTTGGTAAAGAAATTTCTCTATTAGGGCACATCAGATTCATTTGCCCTACCCATCTCACTATCGGACAACTTCAGGAAGGGCAATGCGTGGTACATGCACGTATACACACGTACGTTGCATGACTAAGTTACATGTGTGCTTCAAAAAATAGTTAGTTTATTCTAATTAAATTATGTTACGTCTAAAGTTGCAAAAATAGAAAGATTCACTATATCTAATATATCATATATGCATCAATTAGATCTTAAAAAGATTTTGATACTAAAGACTTTCCTTATTTCACATATTACCTCTAAGAAAGTAATAGATAATTCTGGTCATCTGATCGAATTGGATGAATGTCTCACAGTCATTTGGATGTACCACAGCAAAGCCCCGTCAGAAATTACATTCCTTGTTGGCTACCATAATCGTTGTCACAGGGTCTTACATTTGGTTCTGTCCTGATTTTCAGCCCAGAAGGGCCTATCTTCACTTGATTCGTTCAGCAGAGGCCTCACGTCTCTTTGAATTGATGGGGAACTGTTGAAGGCATCTTGTCTCCCTAAATACAAGTTCTTCTTGTGGCTCTTAATAAAGGATAGGCTCAATGCAAGACACCTTCTGTGTCACAAACATATGTGTTCTTTAATTTACTCTCATCAATTTGTTGAAAGCATTTATTCCTCACTAGCTCATTCAACATGGCCTTCTATATATCAAAGATGCACCTATATATGCTCGGCCAACACCAACAGATGTTCATCTTGCTAAGACACACCAACTACACAACGTCAGCAAAGAAACCATGTCCAGGCAAAAAAAGGGGGGGCAGTGCCGATTCGAAAGGAACCACCGAATTTGCACCATGGAGAGTATGTATGCGCTAGGAATAGGAGGCACCTGGAACTACATGAGCAGCTTGAGAAAGGAACGAAGCCTCCAGAGTGCAAGCCACCACCTTGGGAGACGCGACGCGAGGTGCTACGACGAATGTCGTCGTCAACCGCACTCCATCACCTCAAGCAACCTCGGCCGAGATTCGACTCAAGCGCTTCACCGAGCGGATGACGAAGTCAAGGCAACCGCCGCTCCCGAAGCTCTACGAAGATGGTGCGGCCTACGGTAGGTACGCATAGCCCTCCCTCCTCTCGCGGAGGCACAGAGCATTTCACATATCCCGGCTTCCAAGCGAGGTGAGTACCATGTTATAAAGTGCCTAGGATTGACCAGTGAGATGCTACCTTCTTCAGCGTTGACCAAGAAGGCATACGATGACATGTTTAGTGGTAACCCCGCAGGCACTGGTTGAGTTATTCCCAGCAGTTGGCAATTTGGGCCCGCGCAGGCGGTGCCGCCGCCGCCATTCGGTGGCATAGGCATAGGCCTACTTGCCGGCATCGCAGTTTCAATTGATCTTTATCTAATATAAGAGTATAACTTGTCGTACACTAGAGAAGAGTTCGAGTGTTCTTGTATAACACATTGACCCCCTAGGGTGCCGATAAGGCGTATTGTATTGAACCTTTTCTCTATTTTAATACAAAGACATGCAAATATTTTGCGTGTTCGAGAAAAGAAACCTCCTGTGCATGCAAACACCTCATGTGTGGCACATCTCCGCCTTGAATATCCAACGGCCACCTACGCTAGCGCTAACTCTGGTCCATTCTTTGGCCTTATTCTGGGCCTTCTAGTTCGCGCGGAGTTGAAGTGAGCTGCGTGGAGGAGCCGAACGCACTTGTTTGCAATCAGGACAGGCCGGAAGATGAACAAGCTCATGAACTCGCTAAAGTCGCTATCATCTGGCCACTGATGATCTGTTGGCAAGTTTAATGTGCCACAGGGATCACTGATAAATACATGTTGCTAATCTTGTCCAGATGTATTAAATGCATTTCTGGCTATGAAGCTGGATACAAGTACTTGTCCAGATGTATAATTATATAAAAGCATTTATTTTGGGATGGTTGGAGATCGAGTATCACAAAATAGCGTGATACGATCCATTATTATTAGGCAAATACACTACTGCACCCACCAACCCCGCGCGTGCTTGCTAAGCCACAACTTTACAACAACTACACAATGCGAGAAAAACAGACCAGTGCCGAATCGAAAGCAACCACAGGAGTTGTTGCATCATGGAGTGCATGCACTCGGAACAGGAGGCTCCAGGAACTGCATGGGCAGGAAGAGAACTCATCGATGCCTCCAGGGCGCAAATCACCACCTGTGCATACAGAAGCCCGATGCGTGGCGCATCTCTCATTTTAGAAGCATGGACACCAGACGCGAGCGCCTGCACGAGCACTCTCTCGGCTCTTCCATATAGCTCGTCTCCAGGGGATGGACCCGACACCCAAGTCAGCTCCATTCTTCGCCAACGACGCCCAGCGGAGCGGCGCGACTGCAGCTATGCCTCGCGTGTGATGGACGTCGACAGCCGGTTTGTTACTCTGGCGGAGCCTACCACCGCCCAGGTTTGGAGAACAGGCCGTTCCTGACGCGCTTGATTGCAATCAGGATAGGCCGACACCCATGAACTCGCCTCGCTGAAGTTGCCAGCGCGGCCGGCCGGCCACTGATCTATTGGCAGTAGTGTTAATCAGAGAGACACTGTACTATGATTCAAATATATAAGAGAGCATGCTAATTGCTGCGTACGTACTCATTACTCAACATAGGACCCATCACTACACTGCATGGACAAAATACAGTGCATGCCGCCATCAGCATGCGCTTGAGGACGAGGATGGTGCACGTACGGCGAAGCCGCGGTGGTGGTTCACCAGGCTCATCGACGGCCCCGGGCGATGGTCAGGAGGACTCAGGACCCAGGCCAGGCGCAGCGCCACGCGCCTGCCGTCACCGCTGGAGCACAGGGGGTGGCGAGCAGCAGCTGCCGTCGCGCACGGGCACGCACGAGCTGACGCTGTGTAGGCACGCCGCAGCTGCCGCCGAGTACAGGCGCGCGGGTGAACCCAAGCTGCTGTCAGTCGACGCGCAGGCGAGCCGCCGCTGCCGCAGCCGGCAGCCGCAAGGGCCGAATATATAGCGGTGCGCCGAGCCGCCACCGAGCTGGCTATGGCCATAAGACAGGTGAGAGATGGGAGATAGAGCTGATATGCGGATCTAGGTCAGCTTACATAATTATGAGATCCAAACGGAGTTTGGGCACTAGAAGAACATACTTTCTGAGTTTGAGAATTGGGATAACACATGTCAATAAGTTTGAGGACCGGCCACGAACTTTATTCTTTAGAGTATTTATTACAACTACAATTTTACAGGTCATTTATCCAGATCAGCTTAAATCATTGTAAAGTATAATTCACTGTAAATTCTAAGTTTAATCGTGATGGAGCGATCTTTTAAGGTGTAGCTGAATGTCTTTGCTGAATGTGGAAATGCTGATTTAGTATGAGGAAGTTAGACTTGGGTGTAGCATGCAAGTATGCAGCGGAAATAGGAGGCATGCATCCGGAACTGGTACCAGGGTCTCGGACTCTCGGTTCTGCCTCACGTTGATGCTACGTACCTTTCTGTTTTGTAGTCTATGAAGTGCAAGCAGTTGTGGAACGGACCGCTGCATCCGCTAGACGGCTAGAGTAGTCTCCGTACATCCAGCCTTGGAGAGATGGCAGAAACAGTGGCAACCAAAGTTTTCTGCAGTTTCCGTTCTCCTTGGCCAAAGAAGAGAAGCAAATAAACAAGATAAGATGAAGAACTAGCAACAGAATAAAACGAACAAATCAAAATGTTTCTTAGGAAAGAAAAACAACTCTTCTCATAAATTTAAAAAAACGCATGCCTCCGAAAATGTTTCTTGTAGTAGTGTTTGCTAGGTTTGATGGATGAATATTTTTTCCCTGTATGTTCTAAATTTCCCAACCTTTGGGCTTGCTAGATTGTGCAAAGGACTTTGGCATAGCTTGTCATACCCACTGCCTCCACTAAAACCATGGTTTTGGACTTATGTTCATAGGAGCTCACAACTCAGCCATGGCCTAGGATCTAATATAACCCAAAAGACTAGCTTAATTGTTAAGAGTTGTGTCCCATCTTGTACTTCTGCTTTCCCAATATAAATTCCCATTATGAAATTAAACCCTACGCATATATATGAGCAAATGTTTTTCCGTTGCTCTTCTTTACTTCAAGCTACATGTGTAGTGATGGTTATTGAATCACGTGAATGTTGCAACACAATATGGTTATCTTTGATTTGAAGTCAACTAAATAAAATAGTCTCTCCATCATGTACTCTATAACATGCTTACATTTATATATGGACCGTGAGGGTGTAAATATGCTAAGCCAATGCTGAATTGGCTTTAATTTCAACACCTACCGAATGTTATAGATACACCCACCTCAAAACAAATAAGAACACAGTCCAGAGAAAAGGGGCCGGAGCCAAAGGAAAAAAAAAAAACACAAGTTAGCATGGATGCAGCATGCAAGTGTGCATGCACTAGGAACAGGAGGCATCTGGAACTGCAGGCATTAGGGTGTTCGTAGTGCAGCTACTGATGTCTGAGATGGTTTTTCCTCGCGTAGATACCAGCTTGCTCACCTCTACGTGAAGTGGCCGTGAGCTGGTTGAGCAAGCAGAAATTGTCGAGCATGTGGCCCAACGAGATGGAGGCCATCACACAGACTCAACCTGATTAGCGGACTGGAAGGCAAGGAACTTTCAGCCACGTAACTAAGTCTGATCATCTAAATCGATGGCAACTGGAGCTGCCCTAAGGATGGACTCTGGCCCATTTGCGACTAGGGGGGATCGCCAAGGTCTCCGAATTATGGACCACCCAACCACCGGAACATGTTGCCAAAATGGTTCTTCATCCCCTGCTCCTCCTCATCTGCTGGGCGATTTGGAAGCACAGAAACGAACTAGTGTTTAGAGGGCAGCTGCCGGACGTGCGCCATCTCAAAGCGGCATGCAGAAAATCGGTGGCAAACTGGAGTTGTCGCATCCCCCGCCGAAACGAATACCTACCTATACAGTGGAGAAACTCGAGTGTCATGTAATCTACCCCCTCCTCCTACGGTCCTACGACCTCTCGGTAACCATTTTGTAAACGAAGGCTAAACCTTCCACGCCCACCGGATCACCGGCATCTGTGGAAATATAACCTCAAAAAAGATGCCGAGAGCTCAAAACATATCTGTTGTAATTTGTGGAACTACCACCACAGCACAAGTTTTTACTGGTATTTTTTGTGAGCAACTCAACCTAATATGATTGTCAGGATATTCTACAGCGTGACCATCTAGCAAGACATAACTATTGCCATTGAGATAAACTTAATTCAGCAAATATTTCAGATGAACGAGTAGGATCATAAATGTTATTAGCATAAAGTAGTACTCTTAATTTGATTGCCATTTGTAGGTGGACTTTTGGTTTGGGAGTTAATTTTTAGAGTACCTTGGATCGTCAAAATAAACTTTCATATTAGATTTGGAACTTTGAGGTAATTGAGAATTCAGAAAGTCCAATCGAACTTATAGTCTAAATTGTAACTTATGGCTTATAGTAAAGAAAATAACCCGAAATACATCGGGAGAACGACAGAGTTTGATCAGACACCCTCAAAATCCAATGAAATTTCACATATAGTATTGCAAATCTATGTTCAATCTTTGCCAACAATACTTCCTAAAATATTAAGACTTCACCTAGCTTTCGTAGATCTGAGAAACATAAACAATGTTGCCTCAAGAATTCTCTCGAATCATAGGTGTTTGTGAGGTTGATTCTAGATTTAATTTGAGTTGGCCTCCTCTATCCTAGCCCCTGATGGTCGGAACTTTAGGACTCTAGATAGAAACTAGGAAGTGTACTACTATGACTACTACTAATCTAAATCAACACTTCCAGATCAACAGAAAAATTTTGCAAAAATTGGAGAAAATGGTGGAATTCGATCAAATGACCTTCAAAACAGATGAACAAAGCTTCCTCCATAGTAATCAAGACTTCACCTAAGCTCAAGACTTCACCTAAGCTTTCATGGATTTAAGAAAACCCCTAAGAAAAGAGGAACTCAAGAACCCTCGAAATGGAGATATGTTGTGTGATCGATTGCCTAATAGATGCACCAACAAATTGGACCAAAAGTGTGAACTGGAAATTGATCAAGAATAGTTTCATCTTCTGGTATACAAAAACTGTATGTCACATGTGTACTTTCTGTGATTAGACAGAGAACATTCATATCAGGATGATATAATGACCTCTTTTGAATGACAAGATACGATCATCAATTCATCACCTAATTCAATTCTGGTCGAGCAAACTAAAACGCATCCACTGGTCACTGACTCCATACACAAACTGCTGCATACCATACCCTAGCTTGATATATAGCTAGTGTTCCAACTCCAAGCAATATACATGTTATCATTGATAGAAAGAATACCTCCCAAAATCCGCATGAATGTTGAATCTTTGCCCTCATTAATTTGTTGAAAGCATTTATTCCTCACTAGCTCATTCAACATGGCCTTCTATATATCAAAGAGGCACCTATATATATGCTCGGCCAACACCAAACATCTTGCTAAGACACACCAACCACATAAGGCCAGCAAAGAACCATGTCCAGGAAAGAAAGAAAGGCCACTAGCGAATCGAAAGCAACCACCGAATTAGCAACATGGAGTGTGTATGTACACACTAGGAATAGGAGGCACCTGGAACTGCATGAGCAGCTGGAAAAAGGAAGGAGGCCTCCAGGGTGCAAGCCACAAGCTGTGCATGCAGACACCCGATGTGTGTCACGCCTCCTTCTTGAAGATCCAATGCACACCTACGCCATTCTTCAGCAACAACGTGCGCTGTACGGCCACATCTATGCCTCGCGTGCAAAGGACGTTGAGACACGGTGTTCGCTACTCAGGCGGAGCTTACCGCACCATCCAACTGGATTGGTGGACATGCAGTCCTGCAGACGCCACCTTTCACCTCGGTGATTCTTTGGCCGACCACTGCTGCACTAGGCTTACCGTTGGGTACACATCATCCATACCCATACCCATATCTGCATTCTCTGGGGAGGGTATGGATTAACCATTTGCTTCTGGGTACGGGGAGTGTATTGGAGGGTATTACCCGCTTTAACCATGGATAAACTTTTTGATGATTCAGATAGGCGACTGCTGTCACTGCTGCCGTGCATGCCGCGCAGCCATCTGCCCCCATCGCCGTGAAGCGTGAAGCTTCCAAATGCACACGTCACCTCATTAGTTTGCCTACGGAGTGTGTGGCCTGTATCTCTACGTATACGCGGCCGGCCGGCAAGGACTGACGCCCCATGCATGGGCAGCTACGCCATTGCCGCGCCCCCGCCGACCTCATCCCACGGCCGCAAAGCTCCTAGCCCCCGTCAGCCCTGTGCTCGGCCGCCGGAGAGGAGGATCTGATCGAGGAAGCTCCCGCCGGCAGCCGACGTGGAAGCCGCAGCAGTAAGTCACTATGGCCAGCTCTTCGGTGGAGATCTTCGATGGATGTAATCAAGCAAAGACAGCAGCGGGGAAAGACTGGTTTATCCATACCCATTGGGTATTATCCACTTTATTTTGGGTTGGGTAATCGTGGACGGATAATTTATGGGCATGGGTACGGGTGACCCCGTTGCTTGCCCAACGGCAAGTTGAGCTGCACAGCGTCAAGTGAGTTGCCATCCAGCACTCCACTTGCTCGCGGGCCTCCCACCTCTCACGTACATGGTGGCCTGGTGCAGCAGCTGATCGTGCAGGAGGAGCAGGGCACCGGTGGCCGTAAACATGATTGGCCTTATTCTGGATCTTTCAGTTCGCTTGGAGTCGAAGCTGCCGAGCAGCGTGGAGGAGCCGAACACGCAATTAGGACAGGGCAGAAGATGAACGAGCCCATAAACTCGCTAAAGTGTCTACCATCCGGCCACTGATCTGTTGGCACACTAGTACAGAACAAGCATTTAGTCCCGGTTGGAAAGGGCTTTTAGTCCCGGTTCTCTCAACCGGGACTAAGAATGCGGACTAAAGGTCCCGGCCTTTAGTCCCGGTTCTTCCTTCCGGTGTGTGATTCAACCCAAGACTCCTCGACTCGCACATAAAGCCCTTACCAACTCACCAGTACACCACATGTGACAAAGTTCGTACAATATCCTTTTGAATTGATCTGTTTGGGACCTTTAATCCCTGGTTGGTAACACCAACCGGGGACTAAAAGGATCTTTAGTCCGGGTTGGTAACACCAACCAGGACTAAAGATCGATCTTTAGTCCCAGTTGGTATTACCAACCGAGACTAAAGAACCTTTAGTCCCGAACGCAAAAAATACCGAGACTAAAACTGAATTTGTGCATCGACCAAAAGGCCATTCTCTAGTAGTGGCAAAGTGTTAATCGAGAGAGACTTTTAAACATAAAGAGGGATACAATCTTCATCTCATGAAATAAAAAAGGTTAGAAAGAGAATAAAAAGAATTATACAAAGTTCTAGCCATAAGTCAATTTGAGGATGGAAAGCTGCTTTTGTTCGTAATGTAACTAGAGCGAATTCTGTCTAGCCAGAATAGAAGGCTATCAACAACTTAATTAATGGTGACTGGTTGATAAATGAAAATTGTTTAATACAAAAAATGATTCCTGTGCCCTAAAATTTTTTTATATTTGAGCATAATTTTTAAATTTTTATATGCGCTATGTTATAGGATGGAGAAAATATTTGGAAAAAAGTCTAAAAAACCCCCATGACTATTAACATTGGTGCACTTTATACCCCAATCGGGTATTGTACACCCCGAACTTTCGAAACCGGTGCAAATAACACCCTGGGGCGGTTTTGGAGGGTGGTTTTGCTACAGTAACATGGTTTTGTCTTTTTTTATTTATTTAAATTTGAATCTTTGAAAAATTATAGTAAATCACAGAAAAATCATAAAATAGAAAATCTAATTTTTTTTGGACTCCACATCAGTAGATCTACACAAAAAACATATAATATAGTATATTTTAATACAAAGTTTTTGCTATAATTTTAGACCTATATTTTTTATAATTAAATGGAATAATTCATAACCATAATTTCTATGGTCGAATTATGGTGAAATTTTTATGGTGAGCTTATTATGATATGCTTGAACTGTAGTAAAATTTTATAATTATTGGATCATATATAACTTAGTTATAGATTTATTTAGCTTTATACTTAGGTTTATGCTTGTTAAACATAAATAAATCTATAAATGATCCAATAATTATAAAATTTTTACTACAATTCAAGCATATCATAATAAGCTCACCATAAAAATTTCACCATAATTCGACCATAGAAATTATGGTTATGAATTATTCCATTTAATTACAAAAAATATATGTCTAAAATTACAGCAAAAAAACTTTGTACTAAAATATACTATATTATATATTCACTATATAAA
>JADLZL010002275.1:0-86940 GCA_015844335.1 Chrysopogon serrulatus | reverse complement strand
ATGTTCCTTCCTGAGAGTGAGAGGCCATCAGATACCTTTTTCCTCAAAGGCTGAGGCTTGCTAACTGCAACAATGCATCAGAATATCTGCAGCTTGCCTTTAGTATATATCCCTAGCACTCAACTACACTACACTCCAGGTATCACGGCAAAAGCTTCAGGCCAAGAAACAGAGCAGTATATATACATATAGCAGAGCACATCATCTCTGTGCTATCCATATACAAGCTCTCCTCTCTCTCTCGGGCATAAAACAGAAATAGCGCCAGTGGCAGGCAGTGGGGGGCAAGAGAGATCAAGGTCTGTAGGCTGTAGCCATGAGTGGGGGTGCTGAGATGATTGCCGGAGCTGTTGTGCAGCGTGTGGCCGGCATGCTTGGGGACGCCGCGTGGGAAAGGGTCCAGCTTCTGTGGACGTTCAAGGATGATGTTGAGGAGATGAAGAACAAATTGGTCACTGTGCAGGCCGTGATGGTGGATGCTGAGAACCGCTCCCACGGTAGCGAATCGGTGCGGCTTTGGCTCAAGAAGCTCAAATCTGCTGCCTACAACATTGAAGACACGATTGACGAGCTGGAGGCCAATACAATGATATGGAGGAGCACCCCTTGCCCGGTAGCGCTTACATCCTGTTCCCTGAATATATAAAGCAAGCTTATTATTCCATTTGAGAAAACTGCTACTAGCATATAGATCTCTCTTTAGGAATATCTCTGTTATTGCAGAACTTAAGTTTGCATCTATTATGCAACCATTTTGGTTCCATCAACATATCAACATGAATGACATAAGAAGTTTGAGGACATCTTTATTGAAGTTGCAGTCTCTCATATCACTAATGAAAGTGCCCTGAAATTGTGTAGCTTAGATCTGAAATAAATTGTATATTTATACAGCTTTCTTCTTTTATTGGTACATTCAGTGTTCCTTAACCATGCAGATTTAACTAAATTGATTGGCTCGAAAACAAAAGCGATTTCTAGGCAATAACCAAATCTAAGCCTTCATAATCAAGTTGCTCCAAATTGATAGTATGACACTCGTTTGAGTGAAAAAAAAGTAAGTGTGTGTGTGTGTGTGTGTGTGTGTGTGTGTGTGTGTGTGTGTGTGTGTGTGTGTATCATTGTCTTCTTGGCATATATATAATATATGTGAAATGAATAGAACAACTTCTACTATGTCGTTTGCAGATAGTGAAACGGTCTACCTTGGTTTAGAAATATAACTGAATTTGCCAAATATTTATGAGTAGTTTTTTATTTGTTGTGCAATACCAATGTATAAATATATCTTTAATAACCATGGAGACTAATAATTAAAATTATTTATTGTAGACCACATCCACATCCAAAACCACATAAATTCTAACTAGAGATGCGTTTCATAAAGTGATCCTGTTTGATATTGGCATGAAGTCTGATTCAAAGCATGATTTTGGGAGTTCATGTTACAAGCATGCAGTTGCGAAATCATTTTCAAAACTCACTCCGGAGCCTTAGTCTTGCAGAGGTGGCTGCTTCTGGTTGTTTTAGATCCTAGAGTGTCGTCTGTAACTTCTTATCTTTTCTTGTGTGTTGGGTGTGTTTGGGAGTGGTCTCTTTGATCTCTCATTTGCACCTTTTATGCTCTCCTCTTAATCAGATAACATGCAGATCTCTTGTGTTGTTTGGAAAGAAAAATCTAATTATGTTTTTTATTGTATGTCAATCCTGTAAGCAGAAGTATACACTATTTAAGGATTTCTGTATTCTGCTTGGACATTTATAGGAGTAGTGGCATTTTAAATGGACATATGTTTAGTGGGGATTTTCGAATTTAAAATGGTTTGTTATGGCAATTTAAGAACAAGAAAGTTTGTATTTTGTAGTCGCATACACGCAACATATGCATTTTGTAACTCATTTTCGATTCTCCCAGACGAAGCAAAGTTATCAAGTGTGCTCTTTTTTTTTTGGCTTTCAATTATGCCATTTTAGGGATAGGTTACAATAAGCACTGTCATCAAAAGACAAAAGCTCAATATTAATTCAGTTATTTAGGATTCAAGTTATGTTATATATTTGGAAATTGTGTAGTTACTACTTAGACATATTACTAAAATCAGTGAATGTCCACATAACAGGAGGGAAATAAAATCAATTCTGATTGTCTAACTAACTGTGCACTGCAGGCTAAAGTGGTGTTCATGTCATTCAGTCCACTAATCACACGCTTTATCCTGTCATATAAGATGAGGAACGTCAGGGAAGGGCTAGATAAAGTAGCAGAGGAACATAGAAGTTTCAATTTTCTGCAACTGGTAGACACAAGGCAATCTGTGAACATAAATAACCAAGAAACACCTGTGGGTTCTAGTGATAAAATTGATATGGTAGGAAGAGAAAGTGAAAAAAGAAGGATACTAAACTTAGTATTGCAGAAAGACGGTCAAACAAAAATATCCATTATTCCCATTGTTGGACTTGGTGGTATGGGTAAGACTACACTTGCAGAATCTGTTTTCATTGCTAAAGAGACATATATGTTTGATGTGAAAGCATGGGTTCATGTCTCAATGGAGTTTGATGTGAAGAAGATTGTAGCTTCTATTATCTCTCATATTGAGGTTACCTTCCAAGCAAAAGATGCTACACTACAGAATCTAAATTCCCGCATTGAACACATACTCTCTGGGAAGATTTATTTAATTGTTTTGGATGATCTATGGGAGAAAAGGGGGGATAAATTGGATAATTTGATGAAAATGTTACAATATGGTAAGGAAGGCAGCAAGATAATAGTAACCACACGAAGTGATCAAGTTGCTGCAGCATTGGCTATCATCAGACCTTCAGAATATCATATTGCTCCACCAATTAGATTGAAGGCCTTATCAAGTGATGATTGCTTTTCTATTATTAATCCTTCATTGCAAGGAAATGGGTTGGATGTCGACCTTATAAAGACTGGAGAAGAAATTGCAAACAAATGTGGTGGAGTACCATTAGTTGCTAAAGCTCTTGGTTATGTGATGAATAAGCATCGCAGGAAAGAATTATGGATGGCATTTAAAGACAGTAATATTCTTGAGATAGAAGATGATGACTATGGGATTTTGAGTCGCTTGATGCTAAGTTATTACCAGATGCCCTTACATCAGAAACTATGTTTCATGTATTGCTCTATATTTCCTAAGAGCCATAACATAGATCATGACCGCTTGATTCAACAGTGGGTTGCTTTGGGTTTCATTCAAGATACTCATGGGATCTCACTTCACATAATTGGTCAAGAATGTATTAATGATTTCTTAGGGATGTCCTTCCTTACTCTTTCAACTACCCCTGAGGTGAGTATGGCTGCATTCGTCATATAATTGTATCATTGTATACGTATTTTTATGACAACCTGAGGTTAATATCTATTAACGAGGCGGTTTTTTATGACAACCGCCTCGATTAATGTATTAACCGAGGCGGTTGCTGCGCCGGCGGCATTGCCTGGGTTGGAATCGATTAACCGAGGCGGTTATCTGCTAAAGCCGTCTCCGAAGCCAATTTTGAAGTGCCTTGCAAAATATTTTGTGTAGTAGTGTACACTATTTTTTTATTTGCTTTTAAACCTATTCCCCAAACTAGTGCTACAAACCATGATCCGAACTGGAACACCACTTCTTTGGTTATTTAGCACCTCTATCTCCTAAGTATGTACCAACGTCAACAACAACTTCCACATCCAAAAATCTGTCCAATACCAATGGTATACACAAATCAGTTAATAAAATTTCACCATGCATAATTCCCACTTTGATTTCAAAGACAACAAGGGCCTTAATGTTTCTACTTCTTGAATATAACCTACATCTGAACAAACATCACAAACTCATAATTATGTTTGAGTTGTCTAAAACCTTGGAATGCTGGAGTTTTTCCTATATCCTTTGTTTTTCCTATGAAAATAAAAATGATTCTCATGATATTCCCTGTATGATTCCTGTGAAATTCCTGCATTCCAAAAGAAAATTCCTGTATGATTCTCACGATATTCTTGTGATATTCCTGTATGATTCCTATGAACAAGGGCCTTGGGTTAGTTATAATAGATAAAGGCCATGTGGCAACTTGAACCAAAGTACCAGTAGTTTGCATAGAAAAATTTGGATATCTTTCCTATTGCCCTTATTGTTTTCTTCCTGTACCAACATGCAAAGAAAAGGATCTTCAAAGTCTGTGTTGATTTTAATTAGTCTTGCTTCATGATATCTATAGCCATTAGTCAACACATTTGAAGTGACGGGGAATGCACATACTTTAACAGTTTGAGTTAGAAATATACAAAAAACCATGAGCAACAAAATTGTTCCCCATGTAATCAGCAAGGAAGCTACCTATCACTATATTAAGAAGGAATAGAAAGCAAGAATGTAAAAAATCACAAACATGATGAACGACAAGAGAAAGAGTGAAATTGTTAAGGAAGTTAACATAGGATCAATACATATCCCATTATAAAAATAACCCTAAGAGCCCTTTTTGCACTTTGCTACAATCCATAATGATGAATCCTCCCAAACAATGTTTATTAGTTGAGACATAGGAGTAGCAAAACCAACCAATTTTAGTTGTTTCCAAACACAATTTTTAGTGATATATATTAGTGTCGTTTCCACAAAAGAAGAAGTAAAAATTGCTTTAGGTCAATCTCTAGAATTGTGACATGAACCTCCACATATGTAACATTAATTGGATCTCATGCTAATAGTTGTATACCTACGTTCGTGACAATCCTACCTGAAACTCTTGATCAAGCTGCATAAACCACGAATATCAAACATTGTTAATTTGGCAATAGGTTTTAGTTGTTGGGCAAACACACCTTCCAATGAGATACGTGAGCGTTTTTCATGAATAATACAAATAATCTCTTCAAGTAAATCTCTAGAATTGTGATACCAAGCTATATAGCTATAACTACTAGATCTCTTACTAGCAGTTGTATATTTATATCCATAACAATACTAGCCAAAACCCTAGATCAGATTGCTAACTGCAATTTTTTTCTATTTTCTAATGTTTCTTTTAATTTCCTTGTGCTTCAAGGTAATTGATTCAGGGATATTCAAACCCACCCTAAAATACCGTATGCATGATGTGGTACATGATCTTGCAAGATATGTTGCCAGTGAAGAATTCTCATATGTGAACACAATGGTGCATAACAATAGAAGTCACAGTCGAAGTTGTCACTATCAGTTGTTGATGAATTATAATGAATCTTCATCTTATAAGCATTTGCCAAAAAAGGTCAGGGCCATGCATTTTAGGGAATGCAATAAGCTCCATCTTCATAAGCAAGCATTCTCACGCACATTATATTTGAGAGTTTTGGATCTAAGTGGATGCCATGTGTCGAGCTACCGGTTTTCAGTTTATAAACTAAAGCTATTAAGGTTTCTGGATGCTTCCACCCTTCCTATCTCAAATTTATCTAAGTCCTTGAAGCATCTAATGAACCTGCAAACCTTGATACTTTCAAATACTTGCCTAAAGACATTGCCTACAAACATTGGTTGCCTTCAAAAGTTGCAATACTTTGACCTATCGATGTGTCAACCTTTGTGAGCTTCCCTGTTTCTTTTGGGAACCTAAGTGCTCTGCTCTTCCTAAACTTAGCATGCTTGTCGGGAACTGCATACACTTCCAGAATCCTTTGGCGAATTGCACAGGATTCAATTTTTGAACCTATCAAATTGCTACAAACTCCACTTGCTACCAGAATCTTGTTGCCAACTTCATGATCTGGCGCATCTTGATCTGTCAGATTGCCATAACCTTGAAAAGCTCCCAGATTGCGTTGATCAAATCTCTAAGCTTGAGTATTTGAACATGACAAGCTGCACCAAGGTTCAAATGTTGCCTGAATCTCTATGCAAGCTTACGATGTTAAAGCATCTAGATTTGTCATTCTGTGTAAAGCTTGAACAACTGCCTTCCTCTATTGGTGATTTAAAACTTCAAAATGTGGGTCTTGAAGGATGCTTTTTCCTTGGTGACTTGCCAGATAGCATTTTTTTCATGTCTACACTTGTATATGTCCAAAGCGTATTATTTGCATTTCATATAGCACATAAAGTTGAGGAACTGGATTACATGACGACGGATGGCTTTGTCACGTTCATGCTTGGAGTTACGCAAGACAAGACGGACATCTTTCAATTTGTATCACATCGCTTGATCCATTCCGGTTCATTGCGGTGGTACAGCTCGCCATTTGCAATCTTCAGGAGAGAAGGACCGGGGGATGCCTCCCGTTGCGCTTGCCACTTCCACCCGGCGGGCGCTGCGGCAGATCACGGCAAGTGACTCGGAGTGGAGGGATCAGAATCACGTCAAGGAATTGATGAAGGCATCGATGCAAGAAATTCTGGAATTCCCGTCCTCACATCTTTGTGAAGGATCTGGGAAGTTTTGGGACACCGAATCCGACTCGGATTGTGAAGACCTTGGAGATGCGGAGGAATGTGCAGCACAGGAGATACTACAGCGGCAGGCGATGGTACCATCCTCCACTGCCTCGCTCGCGCGGTCGACGACGGTGATTGATGGGGTACACCGGGTGTCGCCGACATTGCTTCTCTTGCCGCGGAGTCCGGTAGTGCTATCCGTAAGGCACCAAAGCCAGCTGCGGTGAAGGATCTTACGCCGCCACGCCGTGTTCATGCGCCCTGGAAGCGTGTTTGGAGAGGGCCCCTGCCAGCTCGCCGTATCACCCCGCCGACCACCATCGGCGACGTACTCCTGCCGGCACTGGCGAGCGCGGCTGGCCGCCAGCGAGATCCACAAAGGACGGGATTTCAAAATTCGAACCGAGATCCAATCCCAAGACCGTCGGCGACTCACAGGACCGCAACCCAGGTCCAGACTGAGCCATGTTGGGCCAGGCCCAAGCGGTGTCGGGTGAACCTGACAATCTTCCAGGAGCCGGCGCTGCACCCCCATCGGCTCCTCGCATCTGCGTCGACACCTCCCCGCAACACCATCGCTTCCACATCTTCCACGCCGCAACCTCCCGCCGCCGCCACAGCTACGCTGCCTCGCCCTCACGCCGCCTCTTTCCGTGACGCGCTGATGGCTGGAGGAGACATCGCTGCCCGGGGGCGTGGCCCTTACCGGGGACCTCCGACCGATCGCCGTCGAGGGCGTGGTCGCACTCCTCCGTGGCGGGAAGGTGGCCGGGCCGCGGCCCTAGAGGGGGGCACCCCACGGGGCGGCGCCTCGGGTCGTGGATCTGCGGCGGCCGGGTCGCGGGCATGGACGCGCCACGGTCCCGCCACGCCAGGGCGCCCGGCGCTGGAAAACCGAGGCCGTGGTCGCGGTGCACACGACATCAAGACCAGGAGCACCAGGCCGATCATGCTACCGACCACGGTGCCCTGGACGCTGAAGAAGCACCGGTCCCGGCCACAGCCTCGGAGGCGGCAGGGTCGGGGTCGAGCCATACCGCTGCCGCACCCCCCCGAGCAGGTTGAAGACGATGTGCAAGGCAAGCAAAAAGAGGAAGCGCAAGGAAAATGTGGTGAAGCCGGAGTGCACTATTTGCACCGATGAACATTACACCAATCGCCCGTTGCTTCGAGGGCCAAAACCAGCGGTGTCTTTTTGTGGTGCCGCAGGACGGGATGGGTTTCTTCCAGATACAGGCAGCGCGCAGAACCACATTGTTTCTCATGCCCGATCATCGGTGGCGGCGCTTATTACAATGGATGCCGGTGAGATTTCAGCGGAGCTGCTACTTGTCGAGCTAGGCCGGATCATCCCAGGTTCGGTGGGAGTGGGAGGTTCAGGCGCTAGACGCCACATCTTTTGTGGTACCGTTCCCAAGTAAAGATGAGCTGGACCGCATGCTTGCAATTCGCACGCTTACCACAAGGAACAAAGAGGCGACGATCATTTTTGAAGAATTCATTGATGACGTCTGCCCATCGAGTTTTGTTCAGGCTTGGGTTACCGTCTCCAAGGTGCCTCGGATTCTTCGATCTTTTCTTCCTTTGTGGGCAGTGGGGACAATTATTGGGTCTACCCTAAAGGTAGACATGGCCCATCTACGTGCTACGGGTCGGGGTTCGCATTCTTGTGGCGGTTTTTGATGCTAAACAGATACCTAAGCATGCTGATGTTTGTGTTGGAAAAAACATCTTCCGTCTCTTTTTAAGCCCGATGAAGACATACGCTTTGAGACCATTGATCCGAGGAGGAGGATGACTTGACTGATGGTGATAATGATAATAATCTTGGTGGCGGGGATCATACTATGGAGGACGCAGAGGCACCCAACCCTCCCAATCCACAAATGAGAATTCTTCTTCTAGAACGGCTCGGGGCTCCTCCCCGAATATGCCCCCTCAACAGCAGGCAGCTTTGGTTGATGCGAGTTTGGACTTGGCCTGTAAACAATTGATCCATGAGATTAGTTTGAAAGTCATGCTTGAGCGAGATGATGGGGAATCTAGAAAACCTTTCTCTCCTTTGACCGAGGAGGAGAGAGCAGCTTACGATGGTTTGGTGGAGCCACCGAACCATGTTTTTTTTTTGCGGTATCGGCAGAGGACTCTACGATCCCGGCCCCAGTTGGCGGGGGGAGCTCTACGCCACCTCTGCCTCACCTGCTAGTTGCACCACCACCGCCCGACGATCGGCGACGGCGGGGACGCCAGCTTGAGGGGGCGCCATCTCTGCCCCCTCGACTGCGGACGTCGCCACCGGCCCGGTGCCAGCTGAGGGGGGCGCCATCACTGCCCCCTCGGCTCTGGGCGTCGCCACCGCCCGGTGGCAGTGAGGGGGGCGCCATCACTGCCCCCTCGGCCCTGGTCGTTGCCGCCCCAACCGACGCCCCCCCCTCGCTGGTTTGCTGCGAACGCACGAAGCGGGGAGAAGACCCCCGGTCCGGGCGGCGGGGGTGCTCTACGACGCCTCTGCTCCCCCACCGACTGCACCACCGACGTCGAGGATCGACGACAGGGACGCCAGTCGAGGGGGCGCATTCTCTGCCCCCCTCGGCTTTAGACGCCACTGGATCGGCGCCCCGCCTCTCGGGGGGACAGTCCGGCGGCCACGGCTTCGGCTCGGGGCGAAGTGGCGGCCGCCAGCCCCGTCTTGGGGGCGGACGGTGGCCAAGACACGGTGGCCCTCGTGGGCTGCCACGGTGGGCTGCCGAGGACAGCCTCGGCGACGGGCGGGGGCTCTGCCGGCGCGGCTGGCGCCGCGGCCACCGGAGCCAGCACCGATCTACGGTGGCCATGGCCCCCCGGGCCAACGGTGGCCACATCGAGGCGGTGGAGGCTGCTATTGCGGCGATGGAGGCTGCGGTGGGCGACACCGCGGCGGCTTCTCCTTTGGCGGCCACCAAACTGCGTCGGAGCGCGAGATGTGCGGCGAACGTGGGCGAACACATCATGCGAAAGGTTGGCCGAATGGCGGCGAAAAAGAACCTCGACAACGCAGGTGTGTCCTTTACGCAATTTCCGATTCTCGTATTATTTCGAACCTTCATAGAGTAGGCATTAACCTTAGCTCTTCGGATTCAGTTAATTTAAAAAATCTAGAAGTTGATAGGTTGATCCTCCAAGCTAATAAAAAGAAGGGCTGGAAACCGTCCGATAGCTCCCACCTTGATCCTGATGAGGACAGGGGAAGCTCAACTTGAAGCGCTCGGCCACGTTTGTGGTAATTCAAATGAGATCTTGCTTTGGAGGTGGAGAATGATCAAATTATCGATCTCTCTCCCCTCCGTCGGAAGAAGAAATATAATAATGCCAAGAATTTTAAAAATGGCAAACTTCCGACTAAGCCAAAAACCCCTTCAAAATTATTTTTAAAATGAAGGGAGTATTCTGGAATAGCAGAGGTCTTCGAGACTTGGCTAAACACGTATACTTGGCGGAACTGGTTAAGGAGGAGCAAATTAATTTTATCGCTCTTTCCGAAAACACGAGGGACTCATTTCCCGATCATGTCCTCAAGAATTTTAGTGGAGGACGTGAATTTATCTGGCACGCAATGGCGCCACATGGTAGATCAGGAGGCATTCTCCTAGGAGTTGACCTCTCTGTCTTTGATATTGGTGCTATTGATGAGGGGGATTTCTATGTGAAGTTTACCCTCCGCTATAAGTCCAATGACTTTAAATTTAGCCTTTACACTGTGTATGGGCTGGCACAACATCAAAATAAGCATGCCTTCCTCTCGGAGCTTGCAAACACCTGCTCCAGGGAATCACTACCTTTTATTATTGGCGGTGACTTCAATATTATGCGAGCACCTGAGGAAAAAAAGTGCCGGGGATTTTGATAATAGATGGCCAAACCTTTTCAACGCCGTCATTGAATCCCTAAATTTAAAGGAAATATCTATGACCGGCAACAAGACACTTGGGCCGGACACGGGATAACCCAACTCTCGAGAAATTAGACGAGTTCTCAAGTTACTACGGAATGGGAAGTAACGTTTCCCTTATCCTCGGTTCAAACTAGAGACCGAAACATCTCGGATCATTCTCCTTTAATCCTCGATCGGCTCCTCTACACATCGATCGCGAACCGGCCTTTCAAATTTGAGAGGGGGGCGGCTTCTCGAGAGGGCTTTTACGATATGGTGGCCCAGATCCGGCAGGCTGAAACCTCGGGCTCTAGCCCACTTGAGCGCCGGCAGTCCAAGATCGACGGCTAAGGCAATACCTAAGAGGTTGGGCTAGACACACAAATTGGTCTTATAAAAAAAAAAGAAAACCCCTGCTGTCTCTTCTCGAAAATCTTGATAAAAGAGCCGAAAATGGTGGCCTATCGGATCGGGAGATTGACCTCAAGCAATATCTTAAAGAACGCCTGGTCAATCTCTTAAGAGAAGAAGAAGTCAAATGGTATGAGAGAGCCAAAGTCAAAACCTTGCTACAAGGGGATGCTAATACAAGGTTCTTTCACCTGATGGCTAACGGCCGGATCGCAAACAACATATTTATAAACTTGAAGATGATCAAGGTGTTGTCGTAGGTGATGATCGCCTCAAGAGCCACATTACAAATTACTATAAAAACCTCTTTGGACCACCGAAACCTCGACATCACACTCTCGGAGGATTCCACTAATGATATTCCGCAAGTTTCCCCTGGAGGAGAATGACATCTTGACTACCACCTTCACCGAATCTGAAGTGAGGGAGGTCAGTATTCCAAATGGAGCATAATAAAGCTCCTGGGCCCGATGGCTTCCCCGCGGAATTTTATCGGTCTTACGGAGGGTGATCAAAGATGATCTCCTTTCCCTATTCTATGAATTACATAGGGAAACCCTCGACCTTTTAGCCTTAATTTTGGAATTGTCTCTCTAATTCCAAAGACTCAAAATGCCAACACAATTCAGCAAAGAGACCTATTTGTGTACTTAATGTGAGCTTTAAAATATTCACAAAGGTTGGCACTAACAGGCTTAATAAGGTGGCCAAAACTGTGGTGAGTCCAACTCGGGCGGCTTTCATGCCGGCGCAGAACATCATGGAAGGGGTCGTTATACTTCACGAGACCGTCCATGAACTGCATACTAAAAAGAGAGATGGTGTCATTCTCAAAATAGATTTTGAAAAGGCCTATGATAAGGTCAAATGGCCTTTCCTACACCAAACCTTACGAATGAAAGGGTTCTCTCAAAAATGGTGTAGGTGGATTGACACTATGGTCTCGGGAGGAAGTGTGGGAATAAAGATCAACGATGAGGTTGGTCCTTATTTCCAAACCAAACGGGGGCTAAGGCAAGGCGACCCGATGTCCCCAATATTATTCAACATCGTAGCTGATATGCTAGCCCTACTAATTAACAGGGCGAAAGCCGACGGGCAGATAAATGGTATTCTCCCAGACCTTATTGATGACGGATTGTCTATCCTCCAAAGACGCCGATGATACTATCCTATTCATCGATCATGACCCCGAACAAGCAATCAACCTCAAGTTGTTGCTCTGCGCTTTTGAGCAATTGTCTGGGCTTAAGATCAATTTTCACAAGAGTGAAATCTTTTGCTACGGCGCGGCAAAGGAAATGGAGGAATACTATACCACGTTGTTTGGATGCAATGCTTTGGGAAATATCCTTTCGATACTTAGGGATCCCCATGCACCACAGCAACTCCTCAACTCGAATGGAACATGATTGAAGAACGGTTCCAACAGAAAAACTCTTCTTTGGAAAGCAAAATATTTATCCTATGGAGGAAAGCTGATCTTACTCAATTCCGTCCTCGATAGCCTACCCATGTTTATGATGTCCTTCTTCGAGATCCCTAAAGGCGTCCTCAAAAAGCTTGATCAATACAGAGCACGCTTTTTCCTCGGGCAGGATCCTCGAACAAACATAAGTATAGACTTGCCGGATGGGACATATTATGCCGTCCCCAAGGATCAAGGGGGCCTTGGCATCCTTGATTTGGAATTACACAATAAATGTCTATTGACCAAGTGGATAGTTAACCTCCTAAACACAGATGGTCTTTGGCGCCTATGCTTTGAGAAAAAAAAAATATTTGACATCTAAAACACTTACCCAAGTCGGCGCTAAACCTAACGACTTCGCACTTCCGGGCGTGGTCTCATGCATATTAAAGATGAGATCCTGGGGATTGGATCCTTCAAGATTAATGATGGAACCAGTGCGAGGTTTTGGGATGATACATGGGTAGGGAGTGAGCCACTGAAGGTCAGTTACCCATCATTATATGGGATTGCACGAGACCCTCATGCTACTTGTAGCAAAAAGTGATGGCCACAAGGCCTTTGAATATATCCTTTAGAAGGGCTCTCGTAGGTAATAACCTTTCACAAAGTGGTACAATCTGGTAGCGAAGATTGCCCATATACAACTGGGCCAAGGGATGGATCACTTTAAATGGAGCTTGACCAAATCTGGGTCTTTTTCGGTTCGCTCCATGTATCACTATTTAATAGATACCCCTACACCCTTCCACCATAAGAAAATCTGGAAGTTAAAGATCCCCCTAAAAATTAAAATCTTTCTATGGTTTCTCCAGCGAGGCATCACGTTGACGAAAGATAACCTTGCTAGGAAGAATTGGAAAGGAAGTCAACAATGCATAAGCTGCAACAGGAATGAGACCATTCAGCACCTCTTCCTTGACTGTCCTTCTGCTAGAATGATTTGGAGGATTATCTTCTTCGCTACCGGGCTAACCCCACCAAGTTCTATCGCCCATATGTTTGGCAATTGGCTTAATAATCAACATAAAAAAGTCAAAGATCTTATCTGGGTGGGAGTTGCCGCTATTTGCTGGGCTATCTGGAGATGCCGGAATGATGTTATTTTTAACAAAATGAAATACAATTCTATTTTGCAGGTTATCTTCAGAGGGACACACTGGCTGCGTTTCTGGGCCCAGCTACAGCGTGATGAACAAGCACAGAACACACTCTCCGCCATCAGCAAAAGCTTAGAGCTTACTGCTTTAGATCTCTCGCATAATGGGTGGAAATATTTCTTGCGTGTGTTTTAGGAACTTGTTCAGACTATAAATTCTATCTTTGTGAGTGCTTGTAATACTTGGGCTGTGTACATCCTCGGATGTAGAGGCCAGATATTTAATAAAATTATCCATTATCGAAAAAAGGAAGAAACTAAAGCTAACACATTTAGAAATTGATGGAGGAAGTGGTGATTTATGGGGTCAGATTGCGGAACTTGAGAAGACACCCTGCCACGATCTCTTTATCCGTGGTCTTGAGAACGTCAAGCATTTGGAAGGGTCAGAACAAGCTAAAATGTTAAACAACTCAAGTATTACGAGTTTGCGTCTTCGGTGGGAACATGATAAAGGTAGTTTGGTGGGGCATGCGGATGCAATGGCTGACAAATCTGTACTGGAGAAGCTCGTGCCTCCTAGAAGTCTCCAAATCCTTGGTCTTGCTGGCTATATGAGTGTAGACTTCCCTAGGTGGATGCTAGACATTCCTTCCTACCTACCTCATCTTACCATCATCGTTCTTTTCAAACTGGAAGGGTGTAGCCGGCTCCCTCCACTTGGGCGCCTGCCAAACCTGAGAGCAATGTTCTTGCATGACATGCCTGATATCAGGAGTGTTGACAGAGAATTTTATGGGGACTATGGAAGCTGCCAGAAGCTAAGAATGATTTTTTTGAGTGAAATGTACAACTTGGAAGAGTGGTGGACAACGAGATCATCTAATGAAGAAGGCGAGTTCTTAATCCCTAATTTACATATGTTGCTTGCTTCAGATTGCCCAAAGCTGAAGTTCCTTCCTTATCCCCCAAGGAGCATGGTGTGGATGCTACAGAACAGCGAGCACATGCTGCCACAACATGGGTTTGGGAACCTCTCCTCTAGCACCTCTCCATTTTTTCTTGCGATTGCGGGCACATCTCTTTCTTCTGAAGGGTGGCGTCGGGCCCAGCACCTCTCCTCAATAGAGGGTCTTTATCTTGATTCTATCACCGGCCTTAGAAACTTGCCGGATGCTGTTCGATGCTTCAAATCCCTCCGAAAACTCGAGATAGTGTCATGTGCGGACTTAGAGACATTGCCGGAATGGCTTGGAGATTTTACTTCATTGAGAGAAATTCGCATTGAGAAGTGTCCAGACCTGTCTTCACTGCCGGAAAGCATACGGGGCCTTACCGAGTTGAAGAAACTACGGATAATTGACTGTCCAGAACTGTTACAGAAGTGCCGAGGAGAGGACAAGCACAAGATCGCTCATATTCCAGAGGTCACAGACGAGTAGCTGATGGTTACATTCCCACATCAACTGCGTGCAGAGATCTAGAATGCATGCATGGGGTGAGATACTTCCTCGTAGCAATTGTTTATTTTCCGTAGCTAGCGGCTAACATACTACGGCCTGATTTCCTTTTAATTTGGGGGGCTTGTCAACTGCAGGTTGGTATAATAGCAGTATATAGCAAGATCGTTTGCTTCGGCGGGGTAAGCTAAGCCTCTTCGAATTCTAAATTAAAGGTGATGAATGATGGATAGAAATGCAAATACAAATATACGCTTATAAACTAATCTTATTTTGTCTAACAAATGAGATGCAGTGATGCAGAGAGGCGATCCAGGGCTAAGGATAAGGTGGCTAACTCCTACGTGTAGGGAATTCTGTCCTGGTGTTCGAATTCTAAATTAAAGGTGATGAATGATGGATAGAAAATACAAATATACGCTTATAAACTAATCTTATTTTGTCTAACAATTGAGATGCAGTGATGCAGAGAGGCGATCCAGGGCTAAGGATAAGGTGGCTAACTCCTACTTGTAGGGAATTCTGTCCTGGTGAATTAGTTTGTGTCTCACCCACAGCTATTCTACTACAGCAGCTGGTGAGTTCAGTTCAGGCTTGATCATTTAGTTCGGTCAAGTAGCACTACTACTATTACTACTTAGTATATATGCTGGTCATCAACCATGCCATGTCTTGCAGTGCTCGTCACCGAGTTCAGCATGCCGATGCCGGCAAAGGCGTCATCCTGATGGAACCTAGTAGGAGCCTCGGAGGGGTGGACGGTCCACACTAGTTTGCAGAAATACAAAATGCAATCCAGTTGCCAGGATGCAATGCAAGATGCGCTGTGTGCTGTTTTCCTTGTGTTGCTTTGGCGAAGGAGCCTAAATAGGATAGGTTCCAGCCACTCTGTACTCTTGCTTTCGATGTAAGCAGGATATCTGAAATCTGAACCTTCCTGCTCTAAAGCTAAATTAACTAGAGGCCTTACAAAACGTCATACCAGAACAAGTGAATGCGTCATGTGTAGTGTTATAAGAAATTGTCCAGTTTTTTTGTTTTTGTTTTTTTTTTTGCCTGCGAGTAAAAACTGGATTGGGACTTCTTGGATGTGGAGTTTGTTTTCGGCGCGGGCAATGGTTACAAAATGGGTTTGAGCCCACGAAAATGATCATTCT
Source organism: Chrysopogon serrulatus (assembly GCA_015844335.1). NCBI lineage: Eukaryota > Viridiplantae > Streptophyta > Magnoliopsida > Poales > Poaceae > Chrysopogon > Chrysopogon serrulatus. The sequence goes on along the minus strand of JADLZL010002275.1, from coordinate 70,992 downwards.
CAGCTTGTACGGCAAGCCCAAATCCTTCCCACCTCGTCGCCTCGTCGGCGATGGGTGGGGGCTGGGGGCGTAGGAGTAGGACGCTGCGGGGCGGGTGCCTATGCCATCGACCGTCGCAGGTCTGCAGCCGGATGTCGGAGTATCGAGGGACGGGAGCTCGGTCGGCCGATGCCGTCGGTGGAGAGGCGGTTGCGGGGTGAGAGGCAGATGAAAGTTCTTCACCGGCTTGCTGCTTCTGCACAGGAGGCTGACGCCGTGGTTGTACGGCGGTCCGGGCAAGGGGCAGGAGCTCTTTGGCGGCGCTCGCTTCTGTTGCCAAAATTGATGTTGCGGCGAGGAGCCGAGGATACGATGAAACTGCGGCGGCTCGTCGTACGTTGCCGACGCGAGAGGTATGCGGCGAGCAAGCCTCTTGGGCATTCTTGTTAAGATCCTAACAGAGTTATAGTCTGATGGCACCCATCCTACACCCCTCCCTCCTCCAGACTGATAGTCTCAATTCACAAATTCAAACACCAAATCATTTCCCAGATGTGCATTCAGTACAAGGGCATTTGCCCCCGTGAATGAAGATTATTTATTTGGCTGCAGTACATGTTCTTTATGCTACATTGTCGGAAAAAAATCTGCCCATCCTCACGAGCTATGGCGTTTGTTCTGCTTTGCTGCTGCACCGATTACAGATGTCGACCTTATCACATAATTTTACATAGGTCGTAGCCTGTTTCCCCAACACCTTGGCAGTAGCAATTGGCAAAGCAACAATCGTCATCATTCATCTTTGTCTTGAGTAAATAATGGAAGTGCATCTCTTTAACTTTGTCCATATGTTCACTTTTCCAGAGTAGGCAACACGTCTAATTTGCTTTCAGCAAAGGCGAGACTTGCGGTGCTGTCTAGGAGTTTATGCAGTTTGCTTTCTGCAGGGAATTCCAAGTCCTCAACCCGCACTGCGCTTCAAGTATCTATGGATGCAGCACAACCTTGGCTATCTTACTATTACTAATTAGAGGCCCCAACGGAGGCGCCACGTTGATTCTCACCAGACGCTAAGAAAAAAAAGATAAATCCTAGAAATTCCTACAATAATCGAAACATCGGCCTTTAATTTGGTAGACACTAATCATCATAGTTGATAATAGCCATCGGATCTGTTGCAATTTATAAAAAAATTACCCACCTGCCATTATGAAAAATACATAAAATAACCCCCTAATTTTGTATTTAAATTACCCACACTGCCATTATGAAGAATAGATAAAATAACCCTCTAATTTTATATTTAAATTACCCACACTTTGCCACTATAAAGAACAATTCAAGATAACACCCTAAATTTATATAGAAATTCCCCACGTACATCTATTATTATTAAAAAATCAAAATAACCCCTAGATTTATATATAAATTACCCACTTGCTATTATATTAAATAAATAAATAAAAAGATAATTATTTTTTATTTCTTATGAAGAATAAAATATTTAATTCACAAATTATATAGTAATAACATGACATCGATAATTTATTTTAAATTATATTAATGCTACATAAAAATTAATGTCATAGTTTGTTATTTTAAATTATTTTATATATTTTAAGTGAAATATTATATCATTCCACTATTGATAATTAATTGTTATAATAAATTTAACAAGTGTAATGCTAGAGTACAATCTGAGTTTCGAGTTAAATAATATCTAAACCACTACTACTAAGACCTAAACTCTTTTTAGTTAAAATTTATTTTCTTATAAATATAAAAAATACTAAACTTTCTGCTTAAGTCGATTAAAACTCAAAAGCTAACTATGATTAATGAAGTCACATAATTAGATGCAACGAGGGTTTATATATGCTAATATTAGGCTATCATCTAAAAACATATCATGCTATAAAAAATTACTAAAAAGTCTATCTAGATATCTCTAATGGAGCCTAGGGGCGGATCTACACCCCGGGCTAGGGGGGCTGCAGCCCGGGTCTTGATCCAAAAATATTAAGAACAACTCTTTAGTCTACAGTACAAAAGGTTTAGAGTCCTAAGAATTCAGCCCTAATTTGATACTAATCTGTCTAGCTTCTACTATTTAGCCCCTCTCCAAAGTCATTTTTGGATCCGCCACTGATGGAGCCTCCACATTAGTCCTCACGAGATATGATAAGAAAACAAAATATAGAACCTAAAAATTCTCATAAAAATTTAAAGCATTTGATCATCAATACCGTTTAACCTAATCACTGTTCATTATTTCCTTCAAAACTATCATTATTAACACTAGCTATTGGATCTATTTTAATTCCTAAATAATTATCTAACTCCGCTATTATGTAATAAAATAACATAAAGTAAAAATTTATATCTAATTACTGATGTGCTCTTATTATGATAGATGATCTATGTAACTCAATTTTATCATATTATTTAAAAGTTTAAATGTCCTTGCAAATCTACATCTAAAAATTATCAAGAACTTATAGTTAAAATTATATAAATAATCATAAAGCATGTATGTGTTATTAATATTAATATTTGATTGAAGTAAGTATACATGATGTTCCAACATGCATCAATGATAAATATATATGTTATATTTTAGCAAAAAAAATATTACCTTAAAAACTCATATTAAACTTATATTAGTAACCATGAAATATATTTCATTTAGGTTGCTTCTTTAGATATACTTGATATATTTTAACTAAATATTTGACACCTTTTTATTTGTATTATAACCGGACTACATATATAATTTCATGTTTTGTCTAACTTTTTAAATTTATTTTAGCATAGAAAGTAAAATATTATATGACTTAACTATTAAAATTCTTTAGAGATTAACACTACTATACACATCGAAGATTCAAGCTTTACCACTTACCTCAAGTGTCATGATGCAAGATTCAAATAATTACTTATGCTATTTAGTAAACATACTTTATGACCTAAATTACTTATTTTAAAAAGTGCAAACAGGAGAGTCGAGAAAAGATACATTAAGTACAAGAATTTTAAGTTTATGGTAAAAAATATAACAGTTAATAAGACAAAACTTTAGAAAATCATAATTTAGATTCAAGGCTTCATAAGAAATATAAATCAATGCCAATAGAAAGTAAAAATACAAATGGATGAAAGACATATAAAACAATGCCTTGCAAAAAATAATTAATAAGTTTGTGATAATTGATAGAGTATGAAGTATCTATTACATCTATTTTGTAAAAATAAACATAAAGAAAATATATAATTTAGTATAAAAATTATTTACTATTAGGTATATTACACAGTATATCTCTTAAAATTTTAGCCCGTCGCGAAGCACGGGGGTTGATGGACTAGTAAACAAAACAGGCATCGTGTTTTCGCATAGATTGTGTTTTTCGCATCCTGTCCTACAAGTACATATGTTTCATTTGCTTCACGGATGAAGGACCACAAAATCCCTAAGCTACATAGGTGAAGGTCGCAGGCTTACCTTAACCACCATTTTTAACATATATTTCCAAATTTGTCTGAGGTTCTTCTCGTCATTCTTTTTTTCTAAGATGTTCCTTCCTGAAAGTGAGAGGCCATCAAATACCTTTCCTCAAAGGTTGAGCCTTGCTAGCTGCAACAATGCATCAGAATATATGCAGTTTGCTTTACACTACACTCCAGTATCAGTGCAAAAGCACCAAGCCAAGAAATAGAGCAGTATATGTATAGCAGACCACATCATCTAATTTGCTCCCGGGCTGCCGTACGTCGCCAAGCTTCCTGCCCTAGTTGCCAAGTGGTTTAACCCTCGTCATCGAGTTCCCGCACGACACCACCAACAAACAGCTCGGTTTGTACCGTAACGTTTCTCTCTCGGGCTGATCTGTAATGTGCTGGCTGCTCTCGTTGTATTGTAACGTTTCTTAGCTTAGATCCTCACCGTGCATCAGGGAGAACTTCAGAATTTGAAGGATGAGACTCTCTTCTAGCTAGCAGCTCTTTGGACAGACTTTGGAGGCAGCACTCATCCGTTGCTTATAATTTTTTTTTTCAAAAGGACGGCAAAAGCTTTACCGTAGATTTTATTAGACGATTAAAAGAAAAAGAACTATACAAAAATTACAAAGAAACGAAAGCCGTTTCCACCGACTGCCACGCAACTCCGGAACCTAGAATCTTTACTACGGGGAACAACGGCGTCCTCCGCCACCCACTGGCACTAACACCACCGATAAACAGAAAATATAAACTAAAGAGCAGAAACGTTCTGGGCATTCTGAGGTTCTCTTGCTGTCACCGCCCTCCTGTACTGCATAATTTCATCTCTGCACATAGCCGCTACTTGTGATTGGCTCAAGCTTGCTTGTTGAAAAATTCTCCTATTTCTTTCTTTCCACACATTCCACCATAGATAAATTATAATCCCATCGCAAGCCTTCTTTTCCTTTTTGGCAAACTTGCTTCAACATATTCTCCAAAAGGTGTATAACGATCTCGTCTCTGACACTAAATCCAAAACCGATAAACCGAGCCATCGTTTCAGGATTTTCCATACCTTGATCTACATTTACCATGACTCGTTTCAATTATTGTACTCCTATATAAGATTAAATATAATTTTTAAACCACTTCAATTTACATATTATGCAAACTTGTAGATTCACATAGATCTCGGAGCTGGAGCTACGCCACCGAACAACTCGTGGAGCGGTGGAGATCTGATCCGACCCTATCCGGACAAGTGCTTGGCTCCAATCCAAGAGTTGACTGCTTGACCTGTCCACCCAACTCCACCGAAAAACAACTACACAGAGCATACCTGGACGCAACGCAACTGGTTCCCGCGTGCACCGGACGGCAGAGAGGCCTGTAGCCATGAGCGGAGCAGAGATGGTGGAGACTACAATAGCTGCCAAAAGCTAAGAATTATTCTTTTGAATTCAATGGACAACTTGGAAGAATGGTGGACAACGAGATCATCTCATGAAGAAGGCGAGTTCTTAATCCCTAATTTGCATTTGTTGGTTGCTGTGGATTGCCCAAAGCTGAAGTTCCTGCCTTACCTCCCAAGGAGCATGGTGTGGGGGCTAGACAACAGCGATGATGTGCTGCCAGAACATGGGTTTGGGAACCTCTCTTCTACTACCTCTCCATTTTTTCTTTCGATCCTAAATGCACCCCTTTCTTCACAAGGTTGGCGTCGGGCCCACCAACACTTTTCTTCAATAGAGGGTCTTGAGCTTTACGCCATCGCAGGGCTTAGAACCTTGCCAGAGGATATTCGATGCTTCAAGTTCCTCCAGAAACTTTTGATAGACTCATGTGTGGATTTGGAGACACTGCCAGAATGGTTGGGAGACTTTAATTCATTGAGAGAAATTCTCATCAACGAGTGCCCAAAGCTGTCTTCGCTACCGGAAAGCATGCGTGGCCTTACCGAGCTGAAGAAACTAGTGATACTTGACTGTCCAGAACTGTTAGAGAAGTGCCAAGGAGAGGACAAGCACAAGATCACTCATATTCCCGAGGTCATCACATCCAAGTAGCCAAGCGCCACGGAAAGATCTATCATGCATGGTAAGATCCTTCTCGCTGATGTTGCTTTCATAGCATAAGCTGCCTGTTTTCTCTAATTTCTGTGACTTTCATTGTCGTTTACTGCAGAAGAGGTTGGCAGTAGCAAGATCTGCTTGAGGAAAGGTAAGCAAAGCCTTGCCGAACTCTGAAGGCAATGAATGATGAATAAATATGTGCTCATTAGAAACTAATTGTACTTGTTTCGTCTATCGTTGAGCTGCAGAGATGATGATCTGAACTCTAAAGATTTAGCTCGCGTACGGTCTACATATGCTTGGTATGCACTTTGTGCTTGCACTGGAACATGCTTACATTAGTGTCTTTTTTTGAGATTATGCTTACATTAGTTAGTTTGTATATCTCTAGCCAAAACGTTCGTCGTTCTAGACTTTCTTTTCAGACGAGTGCTTTGTTTTCATTTTTAATTCCGTCCATCCATCCATCCAGTCGTGCTAGCATCCAGTTTGAACAATGTGACTTCAGCAATTAATGGGAATGGTTTCAGCACGCCGGCCGGTTATCCATCTTCCCGTCGCTGCACGCAGCTACATGCGGGTGAGTACACATTATCATGCATTCAACTCACTCAACTAGTTCTACTGATCCTACTTGTTGGTATACTGAACAACGGATCGCCATGTCTACTTTAATTTGCAGGAAGCATTACAAATCTCGTGGCATCGTGCATGTACAGCCTCACAGCCGGACTAGCGCGCTCGAATTTCCACCGGTTTGTAGGAATGGGAAACATGCATGGTGAAAGTTGAGATGATCCATGGCGGCCTCTGTGTCTCCAGCAACGGAACACATCTTTGGTTGCCAGGATAGAGATCAGATCTGCCGCAAGACGGCGCGCCATGCTCGATCTGCTTTAATCTTCTTTCCGCGCGCGGTGCTGCTCTGCCAAGCTGCCCGGAAAAGTTCTAGCTACAATGTATTGCTCTCGATGAAATTAATCAGGATCTTGAACCTCTCTTCTAAAACTAGTTTTGTCCCTATAGCCTGTTGTGTTTGCATGCATGGCAGTAAGAAAAGACCGGAAGAACCTCGGCTTAAATTTTGATTTCATTCAGGCCGGTCGGGTACTGGCGTATATGGGCCATGTGAGCCCATGACCTGACCAATGCTGGGAACCTTTGTGGATGGATTTTGATTTTGGCCTGGGTAATCTTATAAGATGGGCCTTGAGCCCACCAGGAAAGTAGCAAGCCGAAACCCAAGCGGACGGACAAAATCCGCTTTCCTCGCCGGCGGCTGCGGTGGGTGGAGGCGTAGGACGCTGTGGCCTGTGGGGCCTAACCGAGCGACGGCGAGCGTCGGAGCGATGCCATGCGATCGACCGCGTGGCCGACGCCTCCTAGGCGCTCGACCTTGCGCTCCTCCCTTCTCTCCTCAGTGGGAGTAATCCGCTTTCACCGGTCTGCAGCCGGAGGTGGGAGTACTACCGTGGAGGGCGGGAACTTGGTCGGCCGATGCCGTCGGTGGAGAGGCGGTTGTGGCAGATGGAAGTTCTTCACCGGCTCGCTGCTTCTTCGCAGGAGGCGGACGCTGTGGTTTTGTGCGGCGGCCCGGGCAGGATTGATCTTGTGACGAGGAGCCGAGGATACGATGAAACTGCGGCGGCACGTCGTACGTTGCCGATGCGGAAGGTATGCGGCGTGCAAGCCTCTTGGGCATTCTTGTTAAGATAGTAACAGGGACGTGTAACACCCATCCTACACCCCTCCCTTCTCCAGACTGATGTCTTCACGGTTTGAATTTTGAAACACCAAATCATTTGCCAGATCAGATGTGCATTCAGTACAAGGGCATTTGCCCTCGTGAATGAAGATTATTATTATTAGGCTGCAGTCTTACATGTTCTTTAGGCTACAGTGTCGGATTCCCTGGGTTCCCACTAGGCCATTATAGGGAGATTCCCTGGGTTGCCTTCCCACATGGCGTACAGTTGTTAGCACTTCTCCTTGACAACCCTATTTATTCAAAGTTCAACAGTAACGACAGCTTGGACTTGGAGTTCATCATTGAGTAGCTCCCATAAGAAGACTCATAGTAACCTCCCTATCCTTGTTTTTCTCTCTTGTCTCTTCTCTAACCTCCACATCTGCGGTCCATCTAGCCAGCGATGAGCAAGCACTGGCAATAGAGACGGTGCTCGACTTCGGCTCCGGCAACCTAGACGGTGCTCTCCCCACGCCGCTCTAGACTCCGGCAACCTAGCGGCGACCGTCCGCTGCCAAAGCCCACGCTCGGGCCGCCTTCGCTAAATGATTCGATAAGAGCAAGTACTATGAATACGCCCGCTTGCTGGCTGCAAGACGACGCACATCATCCGAACTGCCAAGAAGTAGTGGCGGACCCTACTAATATTTAATGCATAGCTACAACGTGGAAGAACTGGAGTGGTTAAACTATCAGCTCAAGTGCATTTCGCCTGCTCAAAGCCGGCCTTTCACATGTCGTCCGCTTTCATCTCTCTCCTACTTTCTCTCTCTCCCACATCAGATTTAGCCTACTCTTCGCCATTTATAAGGCTATCTGCACTTTTCGCGTCGCTATCCGGTCCCGGACGCTGGGATAGCGCACGGACGAACTCCGGCGTCCTGCATACCGCCCCATCCGGAAGGCGCGCGGCTCCGCCATACCGGGCGCCGAGCGAGCGTCGCTATCCTGGCGCGGTGGGGCCCGTACTCATCACCGGCTCGCTGGCGCCGCCGCGCGAGCCTCCGCCACGCGCCCGCGCCCAAGGCAAGCCGACTTGACACGCATGCCGAGCCGTCCCGCCGGTGAGGGGAGGAGAGGAAGGCCATCACACTGGTCCCCGCCGGCAACGACAGGGAGGAGCGCCACGGGCCGTCCGCGGGGCGAGACGGGGGGTGGCCACGGGCGGCGCCCACGGCTTAACGCTGGGACCCGCCACCGCCGGAGAAGACGACCCAGCCAAAGCACGATCACACGCCGCCATCCGCGCGGCCGCGGCGCGAGGCCGTCACGACGAAAGCAGAGGAGAGGCGCGCCCGCCACCGTTAGACGCCGGGTGGCGCTGAGGTCGCGCCTACCATATACGCCACCATCCGCCCCCCTGCGGGCCTCGACCGCCACGCCAGATGGGTTCAGCTGGCCTTCGCCGTCGCGCCGGTTTTTCGCCGCCCAAGGCTGCGCCCGGGTTGCCAAGGCCTCGGCCGCCAGCAAGACGCTGTAACCGTCATGGGTTTCACCTCTGCCGCGCGCCAGCTGGGCTGGCGGCGATCACGCAAACCTCGCCGCTTGTAAGAAAGCAGCGCCAGAGGCTGCGCGGACCTCAAGCATACCCGCCATAAGCTCATTGCTCGCACCGCGCTTCCCCGTCCACTGGCCGGGTCGCCTACTGTACGCCACGACGCCAGTGCTAGCCGGGCCGCCGCCCGCCGCATAAGCTATTGGCGCAGACAGGAGAGAAGGAAGAGGAGAGAGGGTGGGAGGAAAAGGTAGAGGAGAGGGGGGGAAGAGGTTATGACATATGGGACCCACTAGATAGAGGATAAGATGTGGAGGATGGATGGGTGCGGGAAAAAACAGTATAGAGGAAAGAATCTCGCTGACTAGGACAAAATATTCCTTTTAGAGGATGAATTTAGAGTACAGTGAGTGCGGATAGGCTAATACTTGCTCTAAGGGCGTCTTCAACAAACTTTACAAATCGCCGGCTCCAGTCCAAGAGAGAGAAAATAAAATATGTGGAAAATCTAAAGCATCGTTACCAAGCTAGTAAAAGAACTTGATGGCAGTGACGACACGGATAGCATCGGAGGTTGTGCGAGCCTAATGCTTGAGAAGTCAATCGCTAGCGCGTCAGTTTCTTCATTCTCTCTCTCTCTCTTCCTAAGATGAACAAAAAATATTTCTAGCTAGCGATTTCAGTGAATATTCATGCATTCCTCCTTTCCTATCAGCAATGCATACGGACATAGTTAACGAAAGCTCATCGCAGTGACTAGTCAATCTGTCTTGTGGTGAGAACGAGAAGTAGCCCCCTGCCACCATACGGCAAAAGATCGAGCACGTACTGCTCGTGAAGCAGGCCCTGAATCCAGCGCGCTCGGCTAGGCGTGCGCTCAGCGCGTCGTAGCAGGCGGGCGCCTAGTGCGCACCCAGGGCCCCCAGGGCCCATCGGAGCGCCGCTGCTGGTAGCTCCCCCCCGAGTTAGGGTTGACGTTGGCGCCGCGGGAGTAGGTGCCGTGCGGGCACGCCGAACGCAGGTGGATGCGGCGTCGAGGGTGGTGGAGGGGAGGCCGGAGCCGAGCTCGTCGATCTTGTGCTTGAGTTCCTCCTCAGTCTTGCTGTTCTCCTCGTAGCACTCCTTGTAGGTCCCAGGGCGCCGCTGCGCTATGACTCTTTACAGAGCGGCGGTGGCAGCGTGGATAGGTGGCGTGGCGGTAGGCCGGCGGCGGGCAACTCTTTATGGAGCGGCGATGGCGGCGTGGACAGGTGGTGTGGCAGCAGGCCAGCGGCGCGCGGATGCGCCTACGAACGGCGGTGGGTCAAATGCTAGAAGAAAGAAAATATCAAACTATAGAACTTGAATTATGCACCCTAACTATACTACTAAAAACATTATAATTTTTATTACGGGTTTACGATTTACCCTTCATTACATAACAGAACTACGAAAAAGGAATTGAGCCAGAATTAGCGTTTTTCTTTAGGCGTAGAGGCATTTCGGTGCATAGGGCCGGACAAACATAGATAAGCCTCTCCCTAAACGTCTCTCAACGCTTTTTCTCACATGGTCTCACAAATCATTGACGGCGAAAATGCTTCCCAACGCCTACCATGTGAGAAGAGAAGAAATCATGCTCGCAAGACCGTACAAACTTCTGGATTTTTCTTGGGCTGGGCAATGATTTCTGTCTCCAGCAACGGCTCGAGTTGGAACAGGGTAGTCCGACTCGATGTAGCTCAGATCGCACATAGATGTGAGGTTTATAGTGGCAGAGCTGTGGTGCAGAGCAGTGATGAGGTATTGTTGCGGAGCGCGTATTGAGATCCCTTTCCAACTGACCATAAGTCGATAGTCGTCTTCAATTGCTTTCGGTTTTTAGCTTGGCTTTGTTGCTTTGTTGTTTATTGTTTGCTGCTTGATCATGTGAAATTTGTCGGTTGGTGTCTATGGTTTTTTTTTCCCTCAAGGTTTTTCATGTAAAAACCGTGCCTTATTTACGCATTATTTTATAGAGTCTAATAATTTATACAACTACATCAGTAAACCAAGAGGAAATGTGTGGATTGGTTGCTTGCTTCATCACAAGATAAAATGGTGACGGTTGTGGTGCTCCCGCACTTGCCTGCGCAGGGCAGCTTCTAGCTGGCCCTTGTCGTGGCCAATCTTGAGCCGGATCTCCTTAAGCTTGTCCAGGAACAGGACACCAGTGATGCCGTCCCCGCGATCCCTCAGCGCCACGCACCTGTAAAGCCACAGCCACTCGAGGTGCGGCATCGCCATCTTCTCGATCACCACCGATTCCAAGTCGTCCAGCGAGTCGAGGGCGAGGAGCTTCAACCTCCTGAACTTCCCCGCGCGCAGGTGCAGGTCGTGCCCCACGTAGGATCTCCTCCACAGGTGCAGAGCGACGAGGCTCGGAAGCTCCCCGAGCATCTCGACTGCGTCCTGCTCCAGCTCGGTGGCCAGCAGTTTGATCTTGGTGACGTCCCTCAGCGAGGCCACCCAGGCCGGCAGCCTGCCCAAGCGCCCGAACAGCCGGAGGATGATGAGGTGCGGCGGCGGCGATGATATCAGCTCCAGGAAATGCAGGGACCCGTGCGCCCTCGAGCGCACCTCGAGGTCCCCCAGGCCATGAAGCTTGTGAACGGTGTCACACAACTCCGGGCCGTCTCTCTCGGTGAGATCGGTGACCCCTAGGTAGTGCAAACCGGCCATCTTCCCGATATCGTGCAGGGTCCTTTGCCCGCCGTGCCTGACGTTTATCCGGCCGCACTCATGCAGGTTCCTCAGCTTCTCGATGCCTTGAGGAAGCCGTACCCCGTTGCAGGGATCCAGCAGGGTGCTGCTGTTGGTGGTACTACCTGGACGCCGTACTGCCGTCGAGGTGTGGCCGTAGTTGGACATATCGCTTCCGGCGAGGAGGTGCCGCAGCTTGTCTAGCTTGGTGATGCCCCGTGGTAGCACGGTGACCTTGGTTCCTCGGAGGTCCAACGTCTGGAGGAATTTGAGCCTCCCAAGTGACTCCGGGAGCTTGGCGATGTTGGTTCTCCTTAGGCCCAAGTACATGAGGTGCCGAAGCTCCCCAACGCCCTTAAGGTCCGTGTCCTTTGCGTCGGGGCAATCTTCCAGGTCTAGCACCCGCAGCATCCTCATCTTGGACAGGATGGAGAGCGACGGCACGCGTTCCCCAACAACCGTGATGGACCGGACGTGCGACAGGTTGATGCTCTCCAGGGCGCTCATCGTGCCGCCTTGGCGGCCGCCCCCGGCGCTGGTGGTGATCACGACGAGATGCCGGACCTTGTCACTCGGGAGCGTCCATGTGGACGAGCTAGAAGAAGGCTGCTGCTCGTTGAGCACGAAGAGGTGGTTCTCCTCGATGGAGTTGGCCAGGATGATCTCGCGCATCAGGTCGTGGACCTGGCACGTCTTGATCCGGTTGTTGAGGTTCACCCAGTTGGTCACGGGCTGGACCATGCTCCTGCTGATGAGCTGGTTGAAGTACAACTCCCCAACGTCCTCCGGGATCATGTCGCGGGTCCGGACGATGAGCCCCTCGGCCATCCACCGCCACACCATCCGGGTCTGGAGAATCTCGCGGTGCCTGGGGAAGACGCTGAGGTACAAGAAGCAGGACTTGAGGTGGTACGGCAGCGCGTTGTAGCTGGAGGTCAGGACGTTCTTCGTTTCCTCGAGGCATGGGTTTGCCTTGAGCTCGGAGCCAAGGTGGTCGTGGAGCTTCCTCCATTCCATTGGCGTCTTGGGTTTGGTGGCGAGCAGCCCGCCAATGGCCGCCACCGCGAGCGGCAGCCCACAGCAGCGCTGGAGGATCAGGCTGGCCTCATCCATTAGCTCCTTGGACAGTGGGTGCTTGATCTGTGCCTTCATAGAGAGCAGCTGGAGAGAGTCCGCGGTGGAGAGGTGGTTGAGCTTGTACGGCTGGCTTGGCAGCGTGGCGCCGCAGTGCTTGGCGATGTCCTCGTGCCGCGTGGTGACGATGACCCAGCTCCCCGTGTTCCTGTCGGGCAGCACCTTCCTGATGCTCTCCCCCACCCGCCGCGATGGACGCCACGTCATCGATGGCGACGATGTACCTCTTGTCCTCGAGGTGGCGCGCCACGCGGCGCATCGCGACCGAGTACTCGGCGCGCGTCTGCACCCTCTTCACGGAGGCCGCGGACGCGCCGCCGGCCGCCTCCATGTCCAGCTGCGTCACGAGGGCGTGCAGGAACTCGGCCGTGGTGAAGGGGCGCGGCACGGTGACCCAGGCGCGGCACTGGAACGCCTCCGCGACCTCTGAGCTCCGGAGCACGTCGCGCACGAGCACCGTCTTGCCCATGCCGCCCATGCCCCACACCGCGAGCACCTGCAGCGGCCCCGAGCCCGCCGCCTGCAGGCGGCCGACCAGCTCGGCCCTCTGGGCGGCGCGCCCGACGAGGGAGCACTCGGCGGCGACGTCGTCGGCGAAGGTCGGGGAGATGCTGATGGCGTGCTCCCTGCTGCTGGCCGCCGGGTGGTCGACGACGCGGCCCGGCTGGAGCACGATGCTGTAACGGAGGTTCCTCTTGCTCACCTCCTCCACGCCGGCCTTGATATCCCTTATCCAGGCAGCGATGCGGCGCCTGTTGTTGTGCATCCCGCCGACGGGGAACCACATCAGGCAACAGATCCACCCTGTTCCGGTTCCGGCAGCGGGGAGGTCGAGGGCGAGGTACTCCTGGAGGCAGTCCTCCACGTCGTACGCGAGGTCGCGGACCTGCTGCACCCATATCTTGACCACCTCGTTGCGGGCGCGGTCGCTGGTGTCGGCCGCCCGCAGGAAGGCCTGCATCATCTCCAGCTCGTTGGCGATGAAGGACACTTCCTGCCGCACCCCGAGGAGCAGCAGCGCGTCGTTCGCGATGGCCTGCTTCGCCACCGGCAGCACCGTCTCCAAGGTGAGCTTAGCCAAGCTCAGTGCGGTTGCCTCCATGCGTGCGTACTCCCAGTGTATAGTAGCAAGCTGCTGCTTGCTTCGACCGATAGGGTTTTCTGATCTTTTAATGGTTTGGAGGAGATCTAGCAACGTACTGCTGGAGAATTGCCAGAATTATGGTAGCTGCGGGCAGATGGCATTTCTATATATGGTGGTATTTGCACTGCACTCAAGACTCGTCGCTCGTGTTGGTGTTCCAACCTCTACAGTATAAATGGGAACTAATACTCCTGCAAGTACTGTACTATACCGCGTAGCGTAATAATGGAGTAATTTGACATCGGAGGATGCATCTATTCTCGCTGCAGGATCCATCCTACTGTACGTAGTAGGCTCCAACGAATAAAGCATGCATGTGTGATGTGATCTGTCCCGACGACTTGACGGTTCTTCCATGGGCCAAACGAATCTTGACGACTACTAGTACTAGGCAGGCGAGCTGCCGCCACGACCGACCCAATACAAAACAGCACAGGTCGAGCGCATTCACATTTCCAAGAGACTAACTGTGCCCGTGGACTCGTGGAGAGAGGTCCCATATATACACGCTTGCCGATGTCTTTATTAGCTACTCCTTCCGCCCTAAAATATGTGTTATTTTTTATTTTTGTGCCACACGTTTGACTTAATTTATAAAAAATATGTGCAATATTTATATCTCTAAATAAATTTGTTAAAAAACTAAACTTAAAGATCTTTCCGATAATACTGATTATGATACTAATTGATAATATTTATTATTTATAAAAATTATCGGCAATTGTTTCTCGGGAAACGAAAACGATAGATATTTTAGAACGGAGCAAGTACAAATCAAAATTTACATTTGGTGCCTCGTCCCAACGAATAACTTCCGGCTAGCCATTTGCATACGTGGAGAGAGAGAGAAGTGGTAGAAAATTGAACGTGTGTGAGGAGCTCATCGCTCAGCTCACACAGATTCCCACGTAACTCATGTCTCTGCCCTTGTGGTCCACATTCCTAAGCTGTGCGGTTAGGGATTTTTTTTTTCTGACTCCACTCCTCATCTGACGATTTCATAGGGCTGTTAGAGCAGGTACAATAATGCCACATCACTTGGCTTATAGCCAAGATATGTCAGCATGATCCTAGTTGGAAGAGAGAGAAAGGGGGAGAAAACATCAGCTTGGCGCTGTTGAGATTTAGGTGTTGTCGTGGATCCCCTGATCCGAACTCCCTCCCGGCAGCAGATTAGGCGTGTAGAAGATGGTAGATGACCCGTCTCCCTTCCCGGTCCCAAGAGTAGCACGCATCGAAGAACAAACGTGAGACAGGGAAACGTGGAAGGAACTGATCTCTTATTCAATATAGATGGGTACAAAGTTCCTTTATATAGTCTTAACCCTTCGAGGGGTATATTTGGTATGAGCCCATAATTAAAGATACCCTAGAGATATCTTAACACTCCCCCCTTGGGCGAATACCACGACTAGCTAATGTCTCATTAAAAACTCCCGAAAAACCTCGTGGGAAAAAAAAAAGAGAGAAAAGAGTACATTGCTTTGCCGCTTAGTGCATTGCACTTGTTGCCTCATTAAAAACCTTAAGTGAGAAACTTCGGAAAACTCACAAAGGAAAAAGAGTACAACGACAGTCTTACGGACATAATATAATCTTCAAGATTATACATATAAGGATCTTCGGACCCAAAGCGTATGCCAATCTTCGAGGGCGTTCTCCCCCCGAACGCTGCAAATCCTTTAAAAATCTCATACCAATTTCCTTAACAAATTTTCTAAACATTGTAGCAGGCAGGAGATTTTGTAAACATATCAGCTAAATTATCACATGATCTAGCTTGCATTATCTTTATCTCACCTTGCTTCGGAGATCGTGAGGATAGAAGTACTTGGGAGATATATGTTTTGTTAAATTGTTCTTAACGTAACCGGTTTGCATTTGTGCAATACATCCATATTATCTTCATAGATAACGGTAGGGGTATCGGCAATATTTAAGCCACATGACTTCTGGATGTAGTTAATCATTCGCCGTAGCCAAGCACATTCACGTGCAGCTTCATATAGAGCTATGATCTCGAGTGGTTTGCGGATGTTGTCACTAAAGTGCGCTTACACGATCGCCATGATATAGCTGTACCACCACGTAGAAATACAAAACCGATGCAGGATTTACCATTATGGGGATCGACGGATATCCGATATCTGCATAACCCACCATAGTCATATCATTTTTCTTCGAAAAAAATAAACCTAGATCTGGAGTACCTTTGAGGTATCTTAATACCGTTTTTAACGCCAACCCAATGCCTCCTTGTAGGGGTTGCACTATGTCTAGCTAGCGAGGTTAATCTGCGAATGCAATATCGGGCCGGTGCTATTCGCAAGATACATTAGTGCCCTTATGGCGCTTAAATAAGGAACTTCAGGTCCCAGTAATTTCTCACCTTTATCCCTTGGTCTAAATGGATCTTTATCCATGTCAAGTGAACGTACGACCATGGGGGTGGTCACAGGGTGTGCCTTTTGCATATTAAATCTTTCAAGGACCTTTTCCGTATAGGTCGACTGGTGTATTAAAATTCCTTCAGGGAGATGCTCGATCTGGAGACCTAAGCAAAATCGAGTTTTGCCTAAATCTTTCATTTCAAACTCCGCCTTGAGGTAGGCACTCGCCTCCTCAACGTCCGTTGCATAACCAATTATATTCAGATCATCAACATATATTGAGATGATACAAAATCCTTTCTCGGGATTTTCTAATGAACACGCAAGGACAATCCTCATTATTTTCATAACCTCTCTTCAGGGAGAAAGTCACTCAGCCGGTTGTACCACATTCGGCCCGACTGTTTTTAGCCCATATAGCGCCCTCTCGCAATTTAACGCTATATATGTTGCGATTTATTTTAGGATCCGAATTTTCAGTCCATCGGGGACTTTCATATATATCTCGGAATCCAGTGATCCGTATAAATACGCGGTCACTACATCCATTAACTTGCATATTTAAATTTAATCCTCTTTGTCATTGATATTAAATATCGGAACGTTATGCCACTCATTACGAGGAGAGTATGTTTCATCATAATCAATGCCGGGTCTCTGCGTGAACCCTTGTGCTACAAGCCTCGCTTTATATCTCACCACCACATTATTCTCGTTTCTTTTACGAACGAATACCCATTTGTATCCTGCTGGGGAAACATTGGGAGGCGTGCGGGCAACAGGCCCAAACACTTGCCTTTTTTTAAGCGAGAGCAATTCCATCTCTATTGCTTCCTTCCATTCGTCCCAATCCGAGCGCTTCCGGCACTCGGCCATGGACTGTGGTTCAGGATCCTCATCGATTACACTAGCAATCTTAGAGACGAAATTTATGTCGACAACTGTAGTCTTTCTATCATATAACTCTCTCGAGTGGGCATAGTTTGTGGCCATTTCTTCATTTGAATCATCCAGCTCATTAGGATTTCCCACATCACTTGAGTCTGGTTGTTCCGATGCCCTTGTGCTATTTATTATATTTGTTGTGCGCGTTAGCACTAGGGTCGTCGCCTTCAGGGCATGTCTCTTCTGGGACTACTGATTTGGAGCGTAATGCATTTTTTCTAGTGTTTTGTCTTTGCGGACATCTCCGCGACTCATTCACCAAGTCATCCGGTTCTCTCCCCCTTTTCCTAGGATTGGGGGCATGAGTGGAGTTTTTTGTTTCCATGGGTATCTCCACTCTCTCCGGTGCATTAGCCGCAGGAATATGCGATTTTGACACTCCTCTTATATCAGTAAAAGCATTTGGCAAGTTATTTACCAATTGTTGCAGGTGTATTATTCTTTGAACTTCAAGTTCAGCATCTCTAGTGCGTGGATCAATAGAATGGATGCTCACATCATTCCATTCAATTTCCCGGCATTTTTTAGATTTAAGATACAATCCTCCCCCTAATGCCGGAAAGTGATCTTCGTCGAAGATACAATCAGCGTACCGAGCCGTAAACAAATCTCCAGTTTTAGGCTCCAAATATTTGATTATGGACGGAGTTTCATAACCAACATAAACCCCCAACTTCCGGTGAGGCCCCATTGACGTACGCTGGGGTGGTGATATCGGCACATAAACAAGATACAGCTGAATTTTCGCAGATGGGAAATCATTGGTTCTTGTCCACGCGCTAGTTGATATGGGGAAGCAGAGTGATATGCAGGCGGTCTATATTGGATTAAGGCAGCAGCATGCAGCACTGCATGGCCCCAACAACTGGTGGGGGAGACTGCTGTTTAGTAAAAGTGGTCTAGCGATTAATTTAATCCTTTTTATTAGTGACTCAGCAAGTCCGTTCTGAGTGTGTACATGGGGTACAGAATGCTGTACATCAATGCCCGAAGCTAAACAATAATCATTAAATGCTTTTGAGGAGAACTCGCCAGCATTATCCATCCGAATTGACTTAATGCGATTCTCCGGAAATTAGCACGCAAACGGATGATCTGGGCAATGAATTTCGGAAAAGCGTGGTTCCGCTGTAGACAACAGGCATACGTGGCTCCACTTTGTAGAAGCATCTATAAGAACCATGAAATATCTAAATGGTCCGGACAAAGGATTTATTGAGCCACATATATCTCCTTGAATTCTCTCCAGAAACCCAAGGACTCAGATTTTACTTTTTAGGTAAGAGGGTTTAGTGATCAGTTTGCCTTGTGCGCATGCACTGCACACAAAATCTTCAGGTATAGGAAAATGAGTTGTTTTAATGCCATGACCAATAGAACTACTTATGATGTTACGCATCATCCTTATTCCAGGGTGACCAAGCCTTTCATGCCAGATTCTAAATGATTCTGGATTTTTAAAAATTGTGGACATCGCAACAAATTCTAAAGGGGGCTTAATTTTTGTGTAGTACAATCCTGAGGAGGTGCAAGGCGCTTTCTCAACCACTTTAATTTTTTCTTCATCAGGCTCCGTCAAATATAGGTATTCAGCACCATTTTCACATGCAGTAGCAACATGATAGCCACTGCGACGGATGTCTTTGAAGGTGAGAAGATTACGCTCAGCTCCCGGATACAAGAAGGCTTCGTCAATGAATATCCTAGTATCATTTGGGAGCACCACGACAGCTCGACCGGAGCCTACCACGCGGCCATTGCTTCCGGCAATAGTGAGTACATTTTCGGCTCGTTTTTTCAATGTCTCAAAATATCGCGTATCTCTCAAAATTGTGTTTGTGGCGGCGCTATCAACTAAGCAAAAATCCTCTTCAGCCTCCATAGGATACTGCACCACGTCTCTTGTTCTATTAAAATATCATTGATTTAATTCATCCGTACTAAACAATGAACACATACAGCTTAATTCAAACAGAACGAACATAGCATGCATGCAAGTACGAAACAAAGATAAGGCCAATAATTTAAACGCCGACCGAGAAAATTATATAGTATTCAAACGCTAATTGACCAATGGAAATAAATAATTTAGTTTGCTCAACAGGAGCATTATTACATCACGACCTTAATAATTCTTCTGGAAATAAATCAAGCTAAGCAAACCAAGCCAAATCTAAGTAATATATAAAGGCAAATAACTGATAACTCGGGAACTACTCCATGTCCCCAAACTCATCATCGAGGGTGTCCTCTTCATCGAGGTTTATGTCGCCGTCGCCATCCTGGGGTACCAGAAGCATATATAGGATCAACGTCCATAGCATTGACATCCTGCGACTTCTCGGCAGTGTGCTCTCCATCCACGGCATCAACAGGTGCCTGAATAAAGTGTGCCTCGGCTCCCGACGCTTCTTCCACTCCTTGTACATCTGGATCAGATGTGGTTCAGTGTTGCAAGTACGAGACCAATGCTTCATTGATCCACAGCGGAAACAACCCTTGTTAGGGTGGTCAGCTCCATCTGCACCATCTTTCTGGCCTTTCTGGGCCTTGCCTTTATTTTGGCCGTTAGGCTTCGGCCTTTGTTAAATTGCCTCTTGAACTTTCCATCGTTGTGTCCTTGCTTCTTATTATATTTGCCTTTCTTGTAAAAGGTCTTATTAGGCTTCTTCTGGAAGCTTGCATGTGCTTCAGGCAATGCATTTGAGCCCGTAGGGCGCATATGAAAATTCTTCATTAAGAGCTCATTTTGAGTCTCAGCTGCAAGAAGGACATTAATTAGTTCAGAATACTTTCTGTACTTATTATTACGGTACTGCTGCTGGAGCACCATATTTGAAGGGTGGAAGGTCTCAAGAGTCTTCTCAATCATTTCGGCATCTGTGACTTTCTGCCCACAGAAGCGAAGCTGGCCAACAATACGATGAAGTGCAGAGTTGTAGGCCTCCACCGACTTAAAGTCAAGAAAGCGCAACTGTGCCCAATCACGCCTGGCCTGCGGGAGGATCACAGTCTTTTGCTTTCCAAAACGCTCCTCAAGCGCCGCCCACAGCGCAAGCGAGTCACGCACCTCAAGATACTCCTGTTTGAGGTCTTTGTGGATATGGTGCCTCAAGAGGATGGTAGCCTTAGCAACTTCGTGTGCTGGAATTGCAGGAGCAGCGTCATTGCGTGGAGTGATCGTATGAGTCAACTCCATAGATGCCAAGTGGACCTGGCAGTCCACGACCCAGGTCTCTGGTAGTTCTTGCCATTCAACGCGAGGCACTCAAACAGCCTTTTAGCGGCGCCGTCACCCATTGCCTATATGATCATGTAATACACTTCAGGTAAGTACTCATGAATATAACTTAGATAAATCAGTTGATGGTCAGATGTAATTCTAGGATTTTGCAAAAAATAAAAATAAAAATAAAATAAATCCAATATCTAGAAAAGTCGTATCTAGTCTAGATTAACTATGGTTGCAGCTAGACACATAATCATGCCATACCGATATCAAAATCAATATAATATAGTACTTCGGACGTATATGTGTGACAGATACATGTAATATGATAAAATATAATGGGTAAAAACATCTTAAACATGATAATATCACTAAAAAAAAAAATATATGCACTTCGGGGCTCCAACCGCAAGATATCTAAAACACCGAATTAACATCTAGTGTCAATAACAAACGAACGATAAAGGCAGCGGGCGGTAGACAGTGGCGGCGGCTCATCGGGGGCCGACGAACAGCGGCAGTCGACGTGGCGTGTAGCTGCAAGCAGTAAGCAGTATAGTACTCATGACGTGAGACTGACTTCAGGCAGCACGTATGAGACACACACGTAGTCTGTGTTTGAGCGGCGGCGTTCATGCATTGCATGTTGGGGTGGCCGCCGGCATGGCTTGTGCATGACAGCGCAACCGCGTAGGCGGACAGGCGGCACGCAGCGGTGTGCACCGGCGTACGTGCAAGGGCAAAAGGCCATGCACGTGGGGGTAGCCGGTACTTGTATACCATTCAAATAAATCTACATGGATCTAAATAAATAAGCCATGTGCATGCGAGATCGATCTGGTACCAGTTAGCAAACTTTGCTTTTTACAAGAAAAACAATCTTGATTCAGCACCCAAAAAGAAAAAAACGAGTGCTAATAATTATACTAGATATCATCTAGACTAGCAAGAACGCATCACAAACAAGGCTACAGGCTTGAAATCTAGTTGCAAAAAGATTGCATCTATTAAACAAATCACAAATAAGACTACGGGCTTGTAATCTAGTTGCATATAGATCGCATCTATTAAACAAATAGAGACTAGATACGAATCTATCTATTAAACAAAACCCTATGCAGTAAACATTACGTGATGTATCGGCCATCCGAATCCATCTACGGAGGGAGAATCCGGTGGAAGATCAAACGAAATACCTTGAGTGGTAGAGCTGCTGATAACGTGTTGAGATTTAGGTGTTGTCGTGGATCCCCTGATCCGAACTCCCTCCCGGCAGCAGATTAGGCGTGTAGAAGATGGTAGATGACCCGTCTCCCTTCCCGGTCCCAAGAGTAGCACGCACGAAGAACAAACGTGAGACAGGAAACGTGGAAGGAACTGATCTCTTATTCAATATAGATGGGTACAGGTTCCTTTATATAGTCTTAACCCTTCAGGGGTATATTTGGTATGAGCCCATAATTAAAGATACCCTAGAGATATCTTAACAGGCGCAACCTGCAGCGCCGGGCGCTTGCACGGTTACCCAGAGCGTGGGTCCCGCCACTAACATGTGCTCCCATCTTCCTTGCCTTTTCTCTGTCCTTGAGCTCACGTCCAGCAGCTAGACCATCGCCGTCCTTGGCTCCTTGCTCACGTTCGCATCGTCCCCTCCGTCGTTCGCACCGGCACCGCACGCCGTTCGACCTCCACGTGCTGACCCGACGAGCTCGGCGCCGCCACAGCTCAGCCTCCACGCGCCCGACCCGCAAAAAGCTTGACGCGCCGCCGCAGCTCGGCCTCCCTCGCGCCGACCAGGCAAAGCTTGACGCCGCAGCAGCTCGGCCTTCGCGCCCGACCGACCCGCGAGCTCGACGCGGCCTCCTCGAGCGCCGACCCGCCGCGCCGACACCGCCCAGCGCCGCTGCAGCTCAACCTCGCGCTAACCCGGCGAGCTTGACACCGTCGCCGCGGCCGTCGCTCGGCCTCCGCACTCCGACCCAGCAAACTTGGCACCGCCCGGCGCCTCTGCAGCTCAACCTCGACGAGGAGAACGAAGCTGAGCTGTCGTCCGCCGCGCCGCCTAGCCACATGCGCGAGCCTGCCGCTCGCCCACCCAGTGGCGAATCTACGTTAGGACGTAGGGGTCATCCGACCCCGACGACCTTGCGGTAAATACACGTGCCTAGTAATTTTTCATCACTTGTGACCCCGGTCAAAAATATTTAAGACCCCGGCAGCCCAATAGCCTATCTAGTGATAAGTTAATGAGACTCAAAATCGCATGCATGCAGCAGGCCCAATAATCAGTAGCAGTCCAATTTAATCCCCTTCTGGCTTCTGATCGCTCCGGTTTTGTCCCTTTTAGCTTCTCATCACGTATGTGCGCCTTGGATTTAGGAACTTTCTAATATTTCTTCTTTGAGCAAAATGTTAGAGTAAGAAAAATAGTGATTTTTTATGTATGGCTGATTGCAAATTGTCAATGTAAAAAAGACATTAGACCACGGAGTAATTTAATAAACAACAGATTACATTTTGATTTGTTATGATAGCCATTTGTTATATTTTATTGAGCGGCTTATGTTATAGGTTTCGTCTTGCTTCTCCTAAATGAGCTTCAGCTTTGGCTCTTTATGTAAAGCAACTTATGCAGTGGGACCAGAGCTCTTTTTAAAAATATTTCAAAAAAAGGCTTTAGTGGCAGTTTTGTAATAATTTTTATTAGCTTTGTGAGGAAAAACCATGTTTTTTTTTGCTCCGGCACCGTCTATATAAAAGGAACTTGGGCTCCACTAGGCTTATTGCAAGAAGCTACTTTACCCATTTCACAGGCTTATTGCAAGCAACTATTTTTAAAGCCCTATTTGATAGGCTTAAGAGGAGAGCCGCAAGAGCTAGAGCCCTGACAAACAGGGCTAGTTTAGGCTGCCACTTGACCCCAGCGATGATTTTCCCTGGCTTCGCCCCTGCGCCCACCGCGCAACGAAGGCAAAGGTTGGAGTAGCAGGGGAAGAGGAAGGAAGACGGTGGATGTAGCAGTGGGACCCATATACTAATAAAATATATTATTTGAATCAAGATGAAAAGACCAATTGTTGTATGAATCGGCTAATGAGCTTATCTCGAAATGACATGGCTTGGCTATAAGCCAAGCTTATTGGCCTTGCTCTTAGGGACGCCCATAAGGCATGTTCGTGGATCGGAGCATATTTTTTTCAATAATGCAATGGCGTCTCGAGGTTCATAATCAGAAATGAATCAGAACACCTAATTATAACTTAATACCTCAAGCCAAATGAAGGAGTTTATAAATCAAATACAACTCAAAACCTAATTCTAAATTCGAAGGTCATCAAAGGATGCAAAGAGCACATTGCTGCATGAAACATGACGAGCAATATTGACACGTGTCATCAACCGGCAGAGGCAATGGCGAAGCAATATTGACACGTGTCATCAAACAGCAGGGGCAGTGGCTCGCCACTGCCCAGTCACCCTGGGCGGCTCGTCGGGCTCGTTGGAGAAGTTCAAAATAATTTGTTTTTATCATTGAAGAACACTGTAATTCGCTTGGTAAAGACTTTTGCATAATGAGAATCGTTCGGGCTCCTAAAACCTATTGGCTCTGCCACTGTGCGGAGGAGTACATTAATTTAAGAGGACACGCAGATTGGATGTATGCATATAGACATGTGTCGTCATTGGACAGTAGGTCCTCCCGACAGTCGGGTGGGAACTGTCCACACTCCATTTTTTTCCCCGCCTAAGTTACTTTCACCAAAGGCGAGTTGTCTAGGAATCTATGCAATTTGTTGCTTTCCACGGGTATTCCATGTCATGAACAACCGTGTGCACTGCACTTCAGGTACATGTGAATGCAAAACCTTAGGTACAAGATACTAGCCAGGCCCACTTTTCAAAGTTTAAGTAAATCAAATTTTCCCTTTGCGAAGCCGATTGTAAGATTTGTGAATTGGTATACTTTGTGGCAAAAGTTTATTAGGTCCACAGTTCGAGTTGAAAGTTGTTCATATTCATCAAAGTTAGCGGATCCATACATTCAGTTTTTTTAAGGCACGATGGACCACATCATCCCTAAACCACTCCAGCAAAGCTAAGGTTCCCCCACTATTTAATTTCAACCATTGTTTTTTTATATAATCTTTGATTTATCTCAAGTGCCGGTTCTTTTTCACTCTGATTAATATATTCATTGTCCTTTGCTTCAAGGCTACGCCATATGCTTTCCTCAAAGGCTAACCTCAAATGTGTAACGCCATATGCTTTAGGTGCTCTTTGGTTTAGAAAAGGGAAGGGAACGTGAATCGAAACCATTCCCACCGGCTGATACCTGTTACAGAGCAACCGATTGCGCTTTCTGTTTGGTTGCAACACTTCAGCAGAGAACGCCAGTAATCTTCCAAGCCCTAGATCGAGGAAAGAAGATGACAAAGATGCACAAAAACGACACAGGGAAGATGGAGAGCACCGGAGACTACAGATTCTAAGATGGCGGCATGTGGCACTCCTGGATCCATGTCGGTGTTCCTGGATCTGCGGATACGTAGAAGGTGCAGATACGACGCCGTACGAGAGGCAGGCAGCGCAGCGCGGGGTGTCGGACTGAGGCCTGAGGGTGATTGCGCGGCGCGGCGTACGAGAGGCGCAGAGGTGATGAAGGCGGCTGCGCAGTGCACGGAGCTGAGGGCGGCGGCCTGTTTCTTTCGCGAGTCTCTAGCTGCGGGGAATGGATAGCGCCAGAAGCAGGGAATGGATAGCGCCGGAAGAAGAGGGGTAACCGTTTTGAATAGGACTGGATGCGTTTACGGCGTGAACTGTTACGGACTAATAATCTAAACAAACGCGAAACAACGGAATCTGTTGGCCCTGTGAACCGATACCAGGCCAGAAAGGCCGAACCACAAAAAGATGGAGACAAACAAAGTTATATCATTCCTGTTGTTGGCCTTGGTGGTATGGGTAAGACCACATTGGCAAAGGCTGTTTACACAAGCAAGGAAACAAATAGGTTTGATGTGAAAGCATGGGTCCATGTCTCAACGAACTTTGAGATAAATAAGATTGTGTCTGCTGTTATATCTCAGGTTGAGGGTAGCACCCTTGCTAATGATGCTGATTTACAATATCTAAAGTATCGACTTGACTGCATACTCCATGGCAAGTTTTTTCTTATTGTCTTAGATGATTTATGGGAGGAAGGGTGGTCTAAGTTGGAGGATCTGATAAACATGTTGCAATCTGGAAAGAAAGGAAGCATTATAATAGTCACTACCCGTAGTGAAAAGGTGGTTGGTGCATTATCTACCATTACAGTTCATTCTTCAAATTTTCATACTATTGATCCAATCAAACTGGAGGGCATGACAATTGATGAATGCTGGTCTATCATGAAGCCTCGCAATTTAGGAAATGATGAACTGACTGAACTTTTGGACATTGGAAAAGATATTGCAAAGCGATGCAGTGGAGTACCATTAGTTGCTAAGGCCCTTGGTTATGTGATGCAGAAGCATTGTACAAGAGAAGAATGGTTGGAAATTAAAAATTGTAACATTCTGGATATCAAGAATGATGACAAAGGAGTTTTAAAGGGCTTGTTGCTAAGCTATTACCACATGCCAGCACAACTTAAACTTTGTTTTATGTATTGCTCCATCTTCCCTAAGGGCCATGATATAGATCATGACTGCTTGATACAGCAATGGATTGCAATGGGGTTTATTCAAGATACTGATGTGCAATAACCACTTCATAAGATTGGTAAGGAATATATTAATGAATTCTTGGGGATGTCCTTCTTCACATTTTTGACTTCTAAAGTAAGTGAAATAATTCTTACTTATAATTTTGAAATTGCAACTGATTGTCTTGAAGGTCTGAATTGTGCTCTCTTTTCTCTTTTGCAAGGGGTCAGCTTCAAGGATTTTTGAACCAGCACTCAAACTTCATATGCATGATGTGGTACATGATCTTGCAAGACATGTTGCTGGTGATGAATTCTCTTACTCAAATAGTGAGGAAAACTCTAAGATGAACAGACTGAATTGTCACTATCAGCTTTTGATGAATCATAATGAGGCTTCATTATCTTATAAATCTCTTCCTACAAAGGTCAGGGCCCTGCATTTTAGGGGATGCGATAAAATGCATCTTCCGAAGAAAGCATTCTCACATACATTATGCTTGAGAATTGTGGATTTGAGTGGGTGCCATGTCTCGGAGCTACCAAGATCAATTTATAAACTAAAACTATTAAGGTACATTGATGCTTCTACCCTTCCTATCTCAAGCTTGTCTAAATCCTTGAACTATCTGCTGAGCCTACAAACCTTGGTACTTTCAAATACTTCATTGAAGATATTGCCCACAAACATTGGTTGCCTTGAAAAGCTGCAATACTTTGATCTATCTGGATGCGTCAACCTTTCTGAGCTTCCCGTTTCTTTCGGGAGCCTAAGTTCCCTGCTCTTTCTAAACTTGGCAAGATGCCATGAGCTGCATACACTTCCAGAATCCTTTGGCAAATTGCATAAGCTTCAATTTTTGAACCTATCAGATTGCTACAAACTCCATTTGCTGCCAGAATCATTTTACCACCTTCAAGATCTGACATATCTAGATCTGTCGGATTGCCATAACCTTGAAAAGCTACCAAATCGCATTGATCAGCTCTTTAAGCTTGAGTATTTGAATATGACAAGTTGTTCCAAGGTTAAAGTGTTGCCCGAGTCTATATGCAAACTCACGATGTTAAAACATCTAAATTTGTCATTCTGTATAAAGCTTGAACATCTGCCTTCCTCTATTGGTGGTTTACGACTTCAAAGTTTGAATCTTGAAGGGTGCTTTTTCCTTGCTGACTTACCAGATAGCATCTTCAGTTTGTCTACACTTGTAGATTTTGAAAGCATGTTATTTACATCACCTATGATAGATGATAAACTTGACAAACTTAGGGAGATACTAAACTTAGAAGGGCCATGTGAGCTTGATGGAGAAAGAGATGATCTATGGAGTCAAATTGCACAGCTTGAGAAGACACCCTGCAATGACCTAAGGATCATAGGCCTTGAGGATATCAAGCATTTGGAAGGACCAGAGCAAGCTAAATTGTCCAACAACTTGAATCTTAAGAGGATATTTCTTGGATGGATGCGTGATGAAAGTAGTTTGGAAGTGCATGCAGATACAATGGATGACAAGTTGGTGCTAGAGAAGCTCGTGCCTCCTAGAAGTCTTCAGCTCCTTGATCTTTTTGGCTATATGAGCATAGGCTTCCCTAGGTGGATGCTAGACATTGCTTCCTACCTTCCTCATCTTACCTCCATCCTACTTCATGATCTTAAATGGTGCAACCACCTTCCCCCACTTGGGCGCCTTCCAAACCTGAGAGCACTAGGCTTGAAGAATATGCCCAATATCAAGAGTGTCACCAAGGAGTTTTATGGGGACAACGGAAGCTGCCAAAGACTAAGAATTATCGTTTTGGATTCAATGGACAAGTTGGAAGAGTGGTGGACAACGAGATCATCTATTGAAGACGATGGGGAGTTCTTAATCCCTAATCTGCATCTATTGTTTGCTAAACACTGCCCAAAGTTGAAGTTCATGCCCTATCCCCCAAGAAGCATGATGTGGATGGTAGGGAACAGCGATTCCGTGTTTCCAGAAAATGGGTTTGGGACTTTCCCATTTACTACCACTTCATTTTATCTTGTGGTCGAGGAGACGCCGCTTTCCTTTGAAGCATGGCGCAGGACCGAGCACCTCTCTTCAGTCGAGGGTCTTGAGATCAGCTCCCAAACTGGTCTTGGAACACTGCCAGACTCTATACGATGCTTCAAGTCCCTCAGGAAACTCGTGCTGATGTCATGTGATGAGTTGGAGACACTCCCGGAATGGCTTGGAGACTTGATTTCATTGAGAGAAATTCACATCATTAATTGCCCAAAGGTGTCGTCGCTGCCAGAAAGCATTCGTGGCCTTACTGAGTTGAAGGAACTAAGGATAGCTGACTGCCCAGCACTATCAGAGAAGTGCCAAGGAGAGGACATGTACAAGATAGCTCATATTCCAGAGGTCAAATTCGATTAGAGGAAGCTTCATGCCTCAGCCTTGTGCTGAGATCTAGCATGCACGGTGATCCTTTTTTGCTATTGAGTAAAATGCACGGTTAGTCCATTAACTTGTGAAGGTGTCAATTTGGTCCATTAGGTTTGAAAGTGTATTTTTAGGTCCAAAATCTTGATTTGTGGTGTATATATAGTCCATACCCCTTTGTTTTATGTTTTATTTTATGGAAACCACCCTCGATTTGTTTTTCTTTCAAATGTATACCCTTCCGTACACAACATGCCTCTGCATGCACCTGTCCTCGTCACCTTGGAACAGGCCGCCAAGTCCATATGGTCGTCGGGCCTCCGTGGCAACAGGCAGTTGTCGGAGACCGTGGTGCGCAGCCGCTGCAGCTCACCGATCGAAGACCACCCACGTCCCCACCCGCACCGGCAGTCGCTTGTTCTGCACTGACGCGCATGCGCGCCTCCATCGATAGCCTCTAGGAGTCCTCATTAGCTCGCACGGCTGAGTCCGTCAAACGCGGGTGCGCCTGCATCGCGCGCGCGCAGACACACAAGTGCAGCATGTGTAGCAACGGGGTTTATTTGTAGCATGTTAATCTAGCTAATATATATAAGGAAGCAGCAGCGTTTGCAGCAGGAATGCGATCAAGCGCAGCTCACCTGGCCTGTCACCGTGTAGAGTGGTTGTAACAGCCATTGAACGCCATCCCGATGGCCGAGACAATGTGCCGCCGGGGTTCTGCAGCGTTAGTCTAGATAGTACAAGCGTGCGGCGGGCAGTGGGTGTGCATATATATGGTCAGGTTCAGAAGTGCTGCATTGCATGCATTCCTTTAGTTGTGTTATGAGCTAGCAGTACTGTTTGCCGCCCTGGACCTGGAGTCGATGAGCTTGGCGGCAACCCCCGGCCTTTACCACAGGCCGTTCACTTGTTCTCCGACGACGGCCATCAGAACTTAGAGCACGGCTTGCATTGTCCAGGCCGTTCACATGGTTCGCTGCGCAGGAACCTGGGCTCCTTGATGGCCGTGGACGGCTTCCCTACTTCTCCCCTTCACCTCGCGCACGTGTGCAGCGTGACCATTCTAAATGCAATTTAACTAAATGTTCGATTGGATTTGGATAATTAGGCATGTGGATTAGATTGGATACATATAGGAAGTTTCAGTGGACTATTTGGATCAGCTCAGCTCTACGTGGAAGCAGCAGCAGCAGCAGCAGGCGTACCGTTGGAATCGGCGGCGGCCTGCTCCAGTGCACACACACAGAGCTACTACTGTCAGTTACGCACAGAGCATGTGCATGGGAGGGTATGGATGCGAAAGAAAAAGAAATTAAGGGGTCTTTCTGTAAAGTAAAAATATAAAACAAAAAGGTATGGACTCTTTTTACACCACCAATCAAGATTTTAGACCAAAAAATGCACTTTTAAACCGATGGACCAAATCGAGACACCCTCACAAGTTAATGGACTAACTATGCATTTTACTCTTTGCTATTCTTTCTTTTCTGCTGCACGCGCGGTTAACATACTTTGCCCTTTTA
Source organism: Chrysopogon serrulatus (assembly GCA_015844335.1). NCBI lineage: Eukaryota > Viridiplantae > Streptophyta > Magnoliopsida > Poales > Poaceae > Chrysopogon > Chrysopogon serrulatus. The sequence goes on along the minus strand of JADLZL010002275.1, from coordinate 41,027 downwards.
TTAATTTCTATATGGCTTCTCTACTGCAGGGGTTGTCGGGTGTATAGCAAAGATTCATTGGCTTCAGCAGGGTAAGCATTGCCGAACTCTAATTGTAAGGTAGTATGTTGGATAAGAATCATAAGATATGTGCTTACATACCAGTGATTGTTCTTAATTAATCTACCATTTAACTGCAGAGAGCTGAGAGCTAGCTTGTACATGTAGGCACATCTATCAGTCCAGATGAAGCAAAAAGCTGCTTCCCACGTGGTTTTCGGGCTGTTCGGCAGAACTTATAAATCGGCTGATAAGCTAAAATACTGTTGAAACAGCTGATTTTCTATGAGAAAAAATACTGTTGGCTGATAAGCTGAAACAACTTTTTAGCTGAAGCGAACAAGCTCTTTTTCCCCACGACTAGGTACGCCACATTCTAATGGCACTGGTCATATGTATCTTTATAATATTTTTTAAGATAAAGATAGAAAGGGTAACGGGAGGTTCATTTTTATTATCAGCAGAGTAGATAATCATGCATTCCATGTCACCTTTCCCCTGGAGAAGTACCCAGAATCTGCACGCCCAGGCCTCGCTCTCATCAAATTATAATTGCAATTTCTTTCTGTCTTCTTCAGTTCTTTTAATTACACCCAAATACCCATTCAGTAAATTGCTCCATATTAGTGTTTCTATATATTCAATAATAAAGAACAACTTTTCTTATTTATTATTTTTTTCTCAATATTTATTCCTGTGATCGATGGGTACCCCCTTCAACTTGGCCTTGTTCACTTTCCCTTTAAATTCTAAGTTTTTTTCACTCTCTCTATCACATCAATTTTTATCAGCATGCATAGAGCATTAAATGTAAGTAAAAAATAACTAATTATACAGTTTAGTTGTAAATCACGAGATAAATCTTTTAAGTCTAATTAGACCATAATTAGATAATATTTATCAAATACAAACGAAAGTGCTACAGTATACCAGATTATAAAAACTTGTGCCTTCTTTCACCTTGAATCAAGCGCTTGGACTGATTAATCCTGTGCCTTCTGTATACTCTAGGCCATCCTAAGACCTAATAAATAACAGACCATAGCGTCCGGTACAGATTCAGCTATATTGTGAATAAGTTGTTGTGATGATGAACAGGTGTAGTGTGATTCAGGACCTCCCCAAATCTAGCTACACTAAAGAAGTAGGAGTACTAAGTAGAAAGATTTGATTACGTGGGCAGAAAAAATCACACGGGCGAGCAGCCGAGGCGCTGATAACTTGGCGAGCAGAGTCGGTGAGCAGCGTAGGGCCGCTGTTCATTCGAGAGCAGGCGCGGGACATGGCTCCCGGCTCTTGCAGCAGCCATGGTTGCCACACGGGGCCTACACATAGAGCTGAGCATAGAAAAAAAATAAAATAGAAATAAATTCTATCTGACACATAGGCCCTATATGTAGGGGTTACATCAATACACAGTCAACGTGGTCTCATATCAATATACAGAGCAGGTTAGTAGCTGTTTGGAGCTGTTGATGATACCTAAAGCTAAGTCCATAGGTCTAGAAATAACATTCAAGAATAGAGAGACCTAGATGACTTTTTTTACCGAGTTGAAGGACCATCAACACAAGGTGTCATGTTAACATAAAGAATAGATTATGATTCATTTGAACCTGAATGACACCTAAAACTAAGTTTAATAGATCCAGAAATAGCATTTTAAAAATAGAGAAACCTAGGTGATATTGTTTGCCAAGTTAAACCATCGGTTATGATTTTTTTTTCTCTCTCATATAAATGGTGTGCAATGCAGAGGAAAAAATGTGTATCTCACATTCTCACTCCACATTTCTCCTCGCGTTCCCCATCTCCAATGTTTGGAAGGAGATTGCACTGCACTTCTCACTTGAGGGGTTTTTTTTTCGGCTGATGAAGAACGACGGGCCATGCGACCAACCCGGTGAGGTTGAACGAACAAGCCACCGGCCACCGACAGGAGGTCACCGTGCACGACTGCACGGCGTCCCCTCCCGTCCTGCGCGCCGGCGAGCCTCCTCCGGTCCATCCGGTGCCGGCCCAGCTCTATACGCGAAGTTCCCGCCTGCTAAGCTCGAAGTTCCTGTGTGCATTTCGCCTAAATCATAGTCTATGAGACTTGCGAGAAGGTGAAAGCGTAACCGGCACGTACCAAAGGAAATGCTCCTCCTGGTTTCCGGCTGACACGTGCGCACCCGTCCGTTGACTCGCACGCACTTCCATGGCTTCGCCCACACGTCGCCACGCGGCCACGGCAGGATCCGATCGGCATGGTAGTATGCTACGCCCCCATCATTCTCTGTACTGTTTCAGCAAGCGACGGGGATCTATTACTGCCATTGCCATTCCTGCGTGCACAGAGCTCGGCACTGCATTAAACGAGTCCCTCGTGACAGGTGAACGCGGCAGCCAGAGTGACTGATGTAGGGCACGGTGACGGAGTGGACAAGAACAGCCTGGCGGCCCTGCTGGCTTTGCTTATCTCAAACGCACCTGCATTCCATCATCCAGCAATGGTGTCGCTTCTGTATATGGAAGAGCGAGCTCCAGGTGACACTACATACAGTATATATCAGTGAGCGCGAGCAGGCACATCGAACGCCATTCACAAGCCCAGCAGCTCGATCACTTGCTTAATAAAGCTTCCCATCGAGACCAGACCACCCGCCGGCCGGCCACCGCTGATGGAGATGGAGATGCTGCCACGGCGGCGCAACGGCAAGCACCTGCTCCTCTCAGCCGTCTCGCTGATGTTGCTAGCATGGCCAGCATCGTGCGCGTACCCCGTGCTCCTCCCGGTGGCCAAGGACGCCGCCACCTCCCTCTACACCATACCCGTCCGCGACGGCGCCAACCACGTCATCGACCTTTCCGGCCCGCTCCTCTGGTCCACGTGCGCCGCCGACCACCTGCCGGCGAAGATCTCCTGCAACGACACGGCGTGCAAGCTCGCCAACGCCTACCGCGCGCCACTCTGCCACGAGGCCGCCATCCAGCCCTGCGCACGGCAGCGCTTGTGCTGACGCGCTTGGTCGTCTCCCGCCGGCGTCTTCCTCTTTACTCCTTCCCGCGTTCGCCGCCGTCCATCCGGCTCCGGACCCGACCGACCGATCGCCATGCGCGCGGCGGCTTCCTGTTGGCGTTTCTAGATGGGCTCCTCCTCCCTCCTCCTCTTCCCCTCCTCCTCCTCCTCCTCCTCCTCCTCCGCCTCTTTTACTGCCGCTACTCATGCCACCGCCACCGCCCCTTATTGCCGCCGCCGTTCCCCTCCCAACACCATTTCCTCCACCACCTAGCCCAGCACCACAAGCAGCAAGAACACTCCGCCGCCGCCATGGTCCGCAAGCGCCCCGCGCCCGACGTGCACCTCCCGCCGCAGCGCCGGCACGTCACGGGCGACCTCTCCGACGTCACCACCGGCACCGGTGCCGGTGCGCCGCCACTGCCGCCGCCGTCGTCCTCCGCCAGCGCGCAGCTGCCCGCGCTTCCCACCCAGCTACTGCCCCCGCGTACCACCAGTTCCAGGCGCACGCGGAGGTGGACTTCCCGCGGCGCACCCGCACGCGCAGGCGGCGGCGCCCTCCACGATGGCGTGGGTGGACGGCATCATCCGCGACATCATCGGGAGCAGCGGCGGCGCCGGGGTGTCCGTGGCGCAGCTCATCCACACCGTCCGCGAGATCATCCACCCCTGCAACTCCGGCCTCGCCTCGCTCCTCGAGCTCCGCCTCCGCTCCCCTCCTCGCCCCCGCCGACCCGGCGCCGCCGCACCCACCTCTCCTGCACTCCACCGCCGCCGCCGCGGCGGCGCTCCCTCCCGCTCCACCGCCGCCGCTTCATTCTGCAGAGAAGCACCGTACACCGCAGCCGGAGCAGCAGCAGCATCAGCAGTCGCCCAACAACAACCCGCCGGCGCGGTCGCAGTCGCCCAATTACAAGGCGGCCCCGACGGCGGAGGAGGCCGCGGCGGCCGCCGAGCAGCGGAAGGCGGAGGAGCGGCGGCGGCAGCGCGACGAGGACGGGCTCCACCTGCTCACCCTCCTCCTCCAGTGCGCGGAGACCGTGAACGCCGACAACCTCGACGCGGCGCACCGGTGGCTGCTGGAGATCGCGGAGCAGGCCACCCCCTTCGGCACCTCGACGCAGCGCGTGGCCGCCTACTTCGTGGAGGCCATGTCGGCGCGGCTCGTGAGCTCCTGCCTCGGCATCTACGCGCCGCTGCCGCCGAGCTCCCCGCCACCGCCGGCGCCGCGTCGCGCCTCCACCACACCCGCGCCGCCGCCGCCGCCGCGGCGTTCCAGGTGTTCAACGGCATCAACCCGTTCGTCAAGTTCTCGCACTTCACGGCGAACCAGGCGATCCAGGAGGCGTTCGAGCGGGAGGAGCGCGTGCACATCGTCGACCTCGACATCATGCAGGGGCTGCAATGGCCGGGGCTCTTCCACATCCTCGCCTCCCGCCCCGGCGGCCCGCCGAGGGTCCGGCTCACCGGACTGGGCGCGTCCATGGACGCGCTCCAGGCCACCGGGAAGCGCCTCTCCGACTTCGCCGACACGCTCGGCCTGCCCTTCGAGTTCTGCGCCGTCGCCGAGAAGGCCGGCAATGTTGACCCGGAGAGGCTCGGCGTCACGCGGCGGTCCACTGGCTCCATCATTCGCTCTACGACGTCAATGGCTCCGACTCCAACACGCTCTGGCTCATCCAAAGGTAGCAGAGGCGTACTTGACTCCTGTGGAATACTACACCTCCATTTCCAAACTCCAATCCATCGTGCATTCGTTCTTTGCTTTTGCTTCCATTCCATGTCGTCAAATCTTGAAGCTTTCATCATGGCTAGTACTTTTTAGCATAGTTGTTAATTAACCAATGTGGCATTGTGATATGCACGGCACTACGGCAGGCATCAGTCGCCGTACATCTGGTACAAGCATGATTCGTCAGTTGACTAATAACCAGTAAAAAATTGAGTTTTGGAGCTCAAAAAGCTCGTCATTATGACCAACTTTCTATGTACTAGAAAGCTAAAAAGGTTGCATCTTGTATACTACTACAATGCTTTTGTGGTGATCCAAGAACCAGAGAAGACCGACCCTGCTTGCATTTGGTTAGTGGATCACTAGGAACCGAGCTGAAAGTTCTTACCATCATGACCAACTTTCCATGCCAAAGCCAAAAAAGGTCTCAACTTTCTACAGAGCTAAAGGCGTTTTGTTTTACTGCTCCTACTAGAGATTACTTACTTCTAGAGGTTCTTCTAGTTCTTTTGCACCTTTCTGTTAGGTAGCTAGCTGATCATCAGTGCAAATTGGACTAATTCTGAGAAAAGGAAACGGAAACGTGCATTCTTATCACTAATTGCTAGTTCATCCGTAATGTCCTTCACAGTGACAGTTGCTGATGTAAGGTTAATTAGTTTCTTTGTAGATTCTATTTATTATTAGATGTGGATCATGCATCTCCATCATGATTACTCTATCATTACATAGAGCTCTTAACAATACAGTACAATACCTGGTGTTCTTTATGCAAATTAGTGTAAACTCTTGCTGAGCAGATACAGGTACTGTTAGCAGAGTGTTGCTGTTTTCTTTCTCCAGAAAAAAAAAATATGAAAAGTTAGACAGTTACAGACCAAGGCAGCAGTATATTTTTATTTGGGAGGCAAATAAAGTAACCACTTTTAGCTGTAGTCCATTTTAAATACGCATTTGCCTACTTTTGACATCCTTTTCACCTTTGTTGCCTCCATGATGAGGTAATCTGCTTGTCAATTCTTGCTCCCTGGACATGTTGACCAAATGAGGCATTGGCATGAGGTCAGAAATACGTACGTACGAGGAGAGGGTGTTTTGTTACTCCACCATCCCCATCATTCATTCATTCATGCGATAATCTCACTTGAACAGTTTGTTGGCTGTGTGTCGTGTTTAATAATAAATAGAGTTTACAGATGTCGCTGAGATGGGGGTTGCCTTGTTTAGTTTGCATGTCACTAGGGCTATCCGCACTCGTGGTCCTCTAAATTCACCATCTAAAAGGAATATTCTATCCCAGTCATCGAAATTTCATCCTCTATACTACTTTTCTCCGCACTCATTCATCTTCTACATTCATCCTTTATATCCCCTGGACCCACACGTCATTCTCTACTTCATTTTCTCCCCACCCCTCTCTCTCTCCTCCCGTCTTTTCTCCCACCCGCATTCGCTCGTCCACTGCGCCCGCTCGTCGTCGCCGGCGGAGCTCCGCTGGTCCCTGCGCCCGGCGGGGGAGCTCAGCCGCGGCCGAGAGGCCGCGCGGAGATGCGGCTGGGAGCCTCGGGTGCGGCGACCATGAGCGAGCGGCGCGGCGCGGCGCGGGCGGCTGACTCGGAAAAGGTGCGGCCGCCGCGGCGACGGCGCGCGGCGGCCGGCCATACCGGCGAAGGCGGGCGCGGGCGGCGGGGAGCCGTGCACTGGCGGCCGCGGGCGGCTAGCGGCGCGGCGCGGCATGTCGTGCAGCCGCGAAGCTGGCGTGCCGGCGAGGACCTCGAGCAACGGCGGCGGCCGGCGGCGTTAACGCTGAGCGGGCTCGCGCGGGTAGGCTTGCCGGCGAGGACCTCGGCGGCGGCGGCCGCCGCGCTGCCGCTGGATGGCCCCCAGCGAGGCGGCGTCTCGGCAGGGAGCTCGCGGCGGCGGCGGCCCGGCGGGCTTCGTTGGGCTGCGGCGACCGTGCGGCTCACGGCCGGCGAGCTTGGCGTGCCTCCTCCTCCCCAACCTGCTCTCCGCCCGCGGCGGCGGCGACGGCGCTGCACCGCGCTACTGCACGGCTCGTCCTTCCTCTCTCTCCCGGTAGTGGGCCGCAGGACCCACGCGCCATGTATGCGCATCCCGGACGTCCGGGAAGCCGCTGCGAATGGCGGACGTCCGGGCTCCCAGGATGGCTCCCCGGACTCCGCTGCAGCGATTCCCGTCCGCCAGACGGGCTCTGGATGCCTTCCCCGGACCCCAGTGCGGATGATCTGAGATGACACAAGTGGGACAGGCTAAGAGGGAAGTTGTTGTTAGTCACGTTTCCTTTACTCACATCAGTAGTACAGTACCTGGCTTGTTAGCTAGCTTAATTAGCTTGCTTCTTAAGTTCCTAGTGACATTTCCAAAGTGAGTTATGAGCCAATTAATCTTAATTTGTTGGAAAACATCATTCATCACATTGAAGGCTTCATCATCAAAGCCTATGCCCCCACAACAGGCCCAGGCCGTTTGCAGGACTGTCCTCTCTCTGATAACACATGCTGGTATGGTCATGGAGTGGATAGGAAGAGAGTTGTTGAGGAGGCAAAGCAATCACAGTCCTACAACTAGAGAGAAGGGAAGGAGGACAAGTCGACAAGGACATGAGCTTGCTTTGCCTGCCTCTCTTAAAATGCCATGCATTGCCATGTGGCAGTTTGTTCTCCTCAAACAAAAGACCTCAGACTCCAAACCTTTTGTGGTCTGCCCAGAAATCATCTCGCTATCTTTCCTTGTCCCAGGGCCCAGCGACGGCAGTGAGCAGTCCTTTTACTCACAGCAGCAGCCGTGCCCTGTTGTCTCTTGTTCTCTAGTAGAAGAGCAGGCTGGAAAGACGCTGCTAGTATACAGGTTCTCTCTTTTACACTACCCCTTGGCCTTGGTGGGGCTTGTTGCTCCAACACTGGGCCTGCATGCAAGCAGAATAAAAAAGCTGTGATTGGGTTTACTGGGGTTGTGATGTGGTAGTCGCCTAGTCGGCCGTGTTTGTTGGACGTGCCAAAGTCAAGTCCGCCCATTTCCATTTGATTTCCCTTGCGACAAGTAAGAGTACAGTAGCCACACCACACGTCCACACTACACTACACTACCACTAGCACAGATACTCAGTTTGCTCAAGCTCGGTTAATTTGACCCTGATCTGAATAATATCTGACAAGGATGATGATTCATGTTGCATTACATCCTCTCCTTTTTCTACCACGTGCTGCTTTTGGCAACTGTTACATGGGCAAATAGCTGGTGTTGGTGGTGAACATTTGATCCATCGGAATTTCTGAATCTCACTCGGCTGTCAGTATGTCTGACCTTATCCGATTCGTCTCCAACAAGCAAGAAAGACACAACGTACTAACGAAATTCTCGTCTCCACATCAGATTTTCTAAACCCAAAGGCTGCTGCTTTGCCAAAAAAAAGAAATTCATATTCATACCTTCTGCCCTATCTAACTCCGGCCAGAGCAACCGGGGGACCGTGGAGACAAAAGGTGATCGATTTTGTAACGAGATTTGTGCGTGTGTGGCGGATTGGCAATGGCAAGCTGTGGCGGCGAGGAAATCCTGCCTGCCGGTGTGAAAAGGAAAGCAGAAAGCAGCTGGCCTGGCGGCTTGAAAATGTTCAGAAGAGAAATGCCAACTGCTTGGAAATGGAATGTGGAGGTAGGGGTCAGGACTTTGATTGCACTGGCCCAATTACCATTTTACCAAAGGCAACGGATCAGGTGGAAACCACCACTGCTGTGCAAACTTAGAAACTATGAATCAAGACCCTAGGATGCAGATCGGATGGCTGTAGATGGAGGTGGGTGTGTTTTACACTTAAACGCCCGCAATTAGGAAAGCTAATTTCGTTATTTTGCGAAACCCCCCCTAGCAAACAGGCGCAGGAAGCCAGAAACAGGTCTCTCGCCGTGTCGTTTCGTTTCGCGGCGCTCCTGGATCTTGTTTCGCGTGGGCAGAGGCGGCGGCTCTATGTTCTTCGGCGAGCCAAGGGTTATTCGCCGTGAGGTTTCAGTTTGGACTTTGGAGTCCGTCGTGGAGTCTGTTCGTACGTTAGTATACTCCTCCTGTTATACGTCAGTTTGATGCTTATTATGTGAGTCCGATGCTAATCTCATACGTGAGTCTGCGCCACCGCCGCCATAGAATCCGGCACACTTGACGTTCCAATAATTCCTACTACAACAGACAGTAGCAACTAGCTGTTTGTCGTGCTGATGCTTGGCTTCTGTACTGCTTTGTTCTTCGGTGCCTCCCTTCTCATTGTCTTCAATACTTCTTTGATCCAACATGTCGAGACGGATGGGCATGGACGTGGCCGTTATGGTGAGCTGCGACGGTGAGAGGCGCTTCCCCGGCTGGTCGTCAACGGCGTCGAGCCGGCTAGGCTGGGCGAGTGGCACAGCCGGCAACGGTAGGACGGGGACGCAGTCGCAGGCGGATCTCATGTCGTCGACACTCACCGCCACCATCCTCTCCAACGCGGAATTCGCCGCCACCTACATCCGCACCAACCGCGACCGCCTCCAGGCGCGGCATGACCACATCGTCGCCGGGATGCTCGCACAACCACATCGCGTGCAGAGAGTCGCCGCCGGCGCCCAGTTGAAATGACGCGACATTGAGAACCCAGCAACGTAAAACGATGTTTCTGGCTTCTGGCGCCTTTTTGTTTTTTTTTTTTTTTGGGGGTGGCGGGTTACGCAAAATAACAGGATTAGCTTTTCTAATTGCAGGCGTTTAAGTGTAAAACGCACCCACCTCCATCTGTAGCCATCCGATCCGCATCCTAGGGTCTTCATTCATAGTTTCTAAGTTTACACAGCTGTGGTGGTTTTCACCTGATCCGTTGCCTTTACCAAAACCGTCAAGAATGGTTATCTGTTGGGATGACCCAACATAGGAGAGTCATCAGTTAATAATGATCGAGGTGTGGTGTGTTGCTCTCTGCAGCAATGATAATAGTGCTCATATGGCTGGTAGCCTGGTCATCTGCCTTGCCTTTTTTTTTTTTTTCATTTTCTTGAGAAGAGGTGGTCGTCATCCGTCTTGCGTGATCCAGTTCAGGCGACGTAGTTGGGCGGGTGGGCCTTGTTAACTGATGGCCCAACAAGAAAGCCGCATGGGCCTGGGCCTGGCCCATCCTGCTGCTGTCCCGCGCTGCCGGTGGACCGTGGAGTGTGCACGCATGGGCCGACCGATCTCTTTTTTTTTTTTTAATTTTGCGAGTCACAAGAGGAGTTATCGTATATAACTAGAAATGGTCGCGGCGTTGCCGCTAATGGCCATTGTGTGGTCATATTCTTTCTTTATGTTAATTAAAATTATTAACTATGCATGGTTGTAGAAAAAAGGGGTAAAAGTATTTATTAAAGAGGGAGGAGTATAAAAAGTTTGAAGGTTAATATAATTGTGGAATAGGAAGAATTTAATTTGATTTTCATATTAGCCCATTAAAAACATGGGCAAAAATGTATGGCCTAAGCTTTCTACTAAAACATGTTGTATTAGGGATCTATTGAATAGATCTATTTATTTGAGTTGTTAAACACGCGGCGTTATCACTTAGGGCCTATATTCCATTATAGTAGTATTATAGTTTTATGCGGACTTTGTTTATATGTGGTTTACATTTTTTTTTTAAGCAATGTAGATAAGCCAAATCCGTTGTTTTTACCTTAGGTATTGAAATAGAATGTCTTTTTTTTCTATATTTATTATAGGAAAATATATGTTTGAAGTATTTTTTTAAGAGAGAGGAGTATTTCATGAGTAAATGGAAGGCTTTTTTAATAATAAGAAATAGTTTTATTTTATGCATGGTATAGGTATGGTATGATTAAAATTTCATAGCAATTTAAATGAAGAAACTAAGTCCATTAATTATTTTTAGAAAACTATAGACAAATCTAGAATTATATTTGTAGCAATAAAATTAAAATAAAGTATATGATGTTATGTGTTTAAATTGTAGTGCTAGTTATGTGGAGTTCAACAAACTTGGTTTTGTATTTTTCTGTTTTTATTTGATTTGTTATGACTTTTATAAAATTTCAGCCATTTTAGATAAATAATAATTTGAGGAAAATAGAAAAACAACGCCGGGCCGTATTCAGCCCATCGAGGCCTATTTTTCGGCCAAAATGGCCTGAACGGGGAGGCAGGCCGGCCCATAGAAAGGCCCATTGGAGGGTGAGGCCTGCTTGGACCGCGGGTTGGTTTCTCTAAAGCTTGAGGTCTTTTTTATAAAATGTTTTGTGAGAGGAGCTTGGACGGCGGGTTCGATTATGAAAAGGTTGAGAGTTTTTTTGCAAAACGACTGTGATAGGCTAGATCAAGGCCGTCCGTCCGGCCGATCGGACGGCCAGGAACAGCCGGTGACGTGGCCACGTTCGTAGGCCTTCTTTTGTTGCAGGATTCGTTTAAGGAGATTCCTACTGCAAAGGTCCCTTCCATTCCCTAGGAAAAACAATTGACTCGCTTCTCCTGACGACCCTACGATAGAGGAGCAGCGTCATATCAATTAAATTGTAAAAAAAGACAGGTTTTCTTTAATTTGTATTTCTTTTTGCTTCAACAGACGGATCATATGTGTATCCATTATAAGTAGATGATGCACGAGAAAGTATACACCATTGTACAAATTAGGGAAAGAGTTGATGGATCGAGATCATCAAATGGCAGGTTGGATGAAGCCCATGTAGGGTGACTGCCGCCCTTTCGGCGGCCACATGTAGGTCATCTTCCCACGCTTGGCAAGCTCAAGACAAGGAGGAGACCACGAAGACATGCGCTGCTTGAGCTGCACTACCAAGAAGCAGCAGGCATCGTATGAGAGCGGCGGCCCGTACGGGGTCGGCTGCATGGTGCTCATCGGCCTGCAGATGCAGAACTTGCCGTCGCCCAGGTACGCCAGGCTGGGCAAGTCCCGAGGCCTCGAGACACCTCGGCCGCCGCCGCCGCTGTTGATGACGCACTCCTCCCATGGCCAGGGGAACGTCTCCGGCCACACGTGCCGCACCGCCCCGGTCCTGACGTCGCACGCGCAGAGGAAGCCTTTGTCGTCGGCGGTGAGGCCGATGATGACCGAGGAGCCGAGCTCCGGGACGTGGAGCCCGCGGCCCTGGAACGGCAGCTGCCACATCCCCTCCATCCGCCACGCGCACGTCGTGCTAATGTGCTCGTAGACGGCGGCGGCGGCGTCCAGGGAGAACGTGCCCTTGCCGGCGACGGAGATCCACACGCGCGTGCCCACGGCACAGTACGCCGAGACGAACGCGAGCTCGTTCTCGGCCAGTCGGCCCACGGGGGGCTTTGGGAGCGGGACGGCGTGCCAACGCCCGCCGGGGAGTAGCCAGAGCTTCTCGCAGCCGTAGATGCCATCGTAGAGGATGGTGTCTATCCTGACGACGGTGCCGGCGGCGGTGGCGTCTCCCGGCGCCAACGACGACGACGACGAGAGGGGATCATGGCCGGCGCGTCCCTGTAGGTGCCGAACGAGCGTGGCGATTCGAAGCGGCGGCACAACGGCCACCACCGGACGAGGCGGCCCTCGGCGTCGCGCATCCGCGGGCTCGGCTGCTGCTCCCAGAAGCCGTAGCCGCCGACCTGCAGCACCGTGTCGTGGAACACGGTGTCGCCCCAGAAGTCGTAGAAGGCGCCCAAGATGGCGCCGCCCGAAGCGGCGAAGGCGCGGCAGCCGGATGGCGAGGGGAAGCGCGCGACGGGCCGCGGGGAGCAGGCCGCCGCCACCATCTCGTCGTCGTCATCGGCGGCCAGCAGCAGGTCGTAGACAAGGTGGCCCTCCTCCTCGTCGTGCACCACCAGAAGCGGCCGGTCCGCTGCCATCGGACCGTGCAGCGCGCGGCGGCGTGCGTAGCAAACTAGCAATAATCTGAGGTGCCCTAGGCTTGCTGTTTTGGTGGCACTGGCTCGGGTCAGGGTTGTGATCGATGATCAGGTGTTGCGATTTATAGTGCGTGCAGTGCGACCTGATCTCGGACTCTCCTGGCTTTCGATGTGTCGTGTTCTACTCGGGTACGGCCCCGGTCCCACCCCCTGCGCGCTGGTTGCCGCAATTATTCGCTGGAAATCAACATGGCTTTACTCATGTCCCAGTCCCATATTTATATTTGTAGAAATGGCATGTCTAGAAGACTTACCATATCTTTTTTAGAAGTACACAGTATAACACAGAGCACGCATACTCCACTGGTAGAGAAAAGTTCTGTACCGACGGTTCCAAACGCAAAACCGCTAGTAGAAATCTATTTCTATATGGTGTAGAAATTGTTGAACAAAAAACACCTAAAAATAGCAAAAAAAAGTTTAAAAAGGTCATATACAACTCCAACAAAAATTTAATATTTAAAGGTCCAAATGAATTCAAATGAAACAATATTCAACTACAAAGTTTTATAACTTTTTAAGATCTACAACTTTCATTTAGAGTGTTTCTCCTTCCGAGGTCATTTGCAAAATTTAAATTTTAAATTTGAAAAGTTCGTTCATAGTTTTCCATAAAAGGATGATTTCAAATGAAAAAATTATCAACTATAAAGTTTCATAACTTTTCGAGATCTACAACTTTTATTTTGGGAGTTTCTTCATCCAAGAAAGTTTGAAAAACTCAAAAAATTAATTTCAAATTATTTTTTCTTGACGGTTCTCTTAACAAACCGCTAGTAGAAATCGTATTTCTACTGGCGGTTCCTTAAGAGAAACACCTATAGAAATGGGGCCGATTTCTATAGGCTATTCTAAAGAGAAATCGTCAGTATAAATGAAACGCCAGTGTCAAAAGAAATGATTTGTGTACTAGTGCTCATCCCTATAATCAAAAAAACATATAAGCACCTCCGAATTGTTAGAGGGTATATATACTTTTTGGCTGGCCATTGTTTCTTTAGTTAACTAATTAATTTCATTTCTCTAATAGTGGAAGCTATAACGAGTGATTTCTTTTGTTGTTGCTTGATAGTACAAATGTTCCCGCGTGCCATCACTCTTGTTTGTATGATTTTTGGTGCCAGTCTGTCTTGCCTTCGGCTTCACGAGTAGTACGACAATATCTAAAACCATCATAGATGCTATTTTGTGATGGTTATTTAGTGACGTCGCAGAATTTAATAGTCATGTATTATCTAGTTTCTTGTAGTGCAAAAGCATAATATCGCTAAACCAAGGAATTGTCGTTTGGTATGGATCCTGAGATAGCTCTGGAGCTGTTTTCCTGCTCCACCAACCAAAAGCATATACCATTAACTTTATAAAGTAATTAACTTTAGAGACATTAAACAGGTTCATGTCTCTATTGTTTGGAAAATTAAGGTGCCACCTAGAGTGCACATGTTTTTGTGGCTCCTTATTAATAACAAGGTTTTTAACTAGGTACAATCTAGCTAAGAGAAAGAAGTTAGAAGATGAGAGCCGCTTGTTTTATTCGGAGAAAGAATCATGCCAGCATTTATTTTTTGATTGCGTCGTGGCCAAGCAATGTTGGATGATTTTTTCTATTATTCTAGGCTTAGAAGTTGGCTTAGACATCTCTAATATACGGAAATTCTGGTTGAGTAACAATAAATTCGGAGTACTAAATAATGTTACTTCAGCTGTGATTTGGTCTATATGGAAACTCAGAAATGATCTTTACTTCTAGAATATTGGCTAGAGATCTGCATGGATGTGCTTTTATACAGGATTCTGGGGCTCTTATAGAACTGGATAGTTCTGTGTCTAGGGCACAAAAAGGAGATGATGAATAGATACTCCAAGGAGATCAAATCTTCAATAAAAAAAAGTGTTGTGGCTTCTCAAAACCGGCTGGAACGCTTGAAGCTACCACGCGCTGGCAATTGCTCTGTCCTGGAGAAAGCTGCAATCAGTTCAGTCAAGATGATGGTGGAAAAAAGATACAGTGGCTCAGAAACGATTGACCCTTCCCTTCCCTTGCGAGAGCAAGAAAAAGGCGACTTCGAAGCCGCCGGCGGGGATGGTGGTCTCCTCCGCCTCCGATGGCCTACGGGCCGTCGCGAGGTGGCGGAGACCGCTGCTCCTTTGCCGGCGGGGTGGAGGGCCACGGGTATTTCGCCGGCGGCCGGTGATAGTGGTAGGCGTAGTTTATGTCCTAGTACATCTAGGGTTCGGTTTCCGGGCGTCGACGTCGAGGCGTTGGCGACGGCGGCGCTGAGGAATAAGTCCTCTCGGACTCTCCCTCGCCCCGGTGACGCTACACTCCGGCGTCTTCGGCGAGTCTGTGGAGGTGGTGCTCCCCGCGTGGAGCTTCGGTGTTGAAGTCGTCCGGCGACGACTCGCTGGCCCGGTAGGGAGGTGAGTACGCTGGATCTTTCTTTTGTGGATGGAGAGGCTGCTCTGGATGCGGTGGAAGACTGGAGAGTGGATCCGGCCCGTTTGCTCCGCGGCGGCTTTGCTCGTCGCCGATGTGGTTGGATCCAGAGCTGGCGGAGCTCGGGGTGCATCCCCGGCTGATGGTCGTTCAACGATGGCTTCATCGCGTCGGCGAAGATGGGTGCCTTCTGCGGCTCGTGTCAAAGCCTGGTGGCGAAGAGGCTTCTCCAGCTCATGGGTTGGTGGAGACTGGCTCTGGTGTTCGCCGGCGATGACCGTCGACGAGATCCAGTAGGATTCAAGGACTCAAATGTAATTTTTATATTTGTCAGGGTACTTTTTGTAATTGGTCTGGTGGTACGGGCGCCTTCTGTAACCATCCAGAATGTACCTGTATGGTCCATGTATTTGTACGGTTTCTAAATGAATACAGGTATGTTTGGTCAAAAAAAAAGATGATGGTGGAAACGGAGGAGGTGGCTACACCCTGGTGGAAAGCGCTGGACGAGAACTTAAGAGCTCTTTTTTAGGTTTTTAGTTTTTGTCTTTCTGCTGCTGGTGATTACTGTCAGGGTCTTTTGTTTTTCTGTCACTTTGGTTGATCCCGGCCAGGTGGATTTGGTTGTGAGGAAACTCTAGACTGTAATGAATGTTTTGGTCTTTTGATGTTAATCGAAAGGCTGGGTACTCGGCCCTTGAACTCTAAAATATAATAAATAATTAAATAACTATCTCTTAGTATTAATTTTCATGTTTACTCTTGGTTCACTAGAATCATCATACAAATTGAGATCAAAGATATAAACATGTGTGCAGGCAACAAGTCAACTAAATAGGAGTACTATTGACATTTTATATCTTTCGAAGAAGCCATAGCGGGAGCCCTTTTTTTAGGAGCAAGAGCTCTGCCAAACACCCTTAGAATCTCAAGGAGGTTAAGCCTCAACCTCTTTAATGCCAACACAACAAAGGATCAATCATCTCTACTGGAAAAAAAAACAGATTAACTAAATGTTACTATTGAGAAAGTAGGTAACAGGTAGCACTGTAGCAGCTGGAAGAGGAGAAAATGTAATTCCTAAAATCTATAGAGGCGTCTTTCTCTTGCCAACCCACCTCCTTTTCCATTGTTCTGATATTAGTCCGAAGTTCGGTGTCAGTAAAAGAAGCACACTAAAGGGCCTGTGGTGCTTCCTAATTAAGAGGAGAGTCCCCTCCCGATTCACGTCGTGCCACTGTAACCAATCTGTGCAAAAGGTCATTGCGCTAGACTAAACTATACACTATATTACTACCAATGTTTTAGCCAAAGCATTACACATGAACAGTGGTGGATCAGGATAAGGACTAAGGAGAAGCTAAATAATAAAGATTTTAAATTTAAACTAGAGATCAATGGTAAACTTACGGTCCATATAAACAGTGTTTTAGTGAAGAATTCAGGCTTAAGGGGGGCTGGAGCTCACCCAACCTTCCTTTTGGACCCACCCCTACACATGAAAACTCTAGCAGCATTTTCCTCAATATTTGAACAGAAGATTTGTGGAGCCCCAACAAGCTACGATTTATAGCTTTTCCGATACTTACTTATAGTATGAAGCTAGAGCAGAAGAAACCCTTTAAAAAGACCCCACCACTTTTTTTTTAATAAGGGAACCAAGGTTCCAGCCTCTACCATCCGAAAATGGTACACAGCTGATACAAGCAAAGTTATTAAAGTTCAAAAGAACATGACCATCTAGTGATCAACCAGACACTGAAAAAAGATAAGACTCTCTCAAGTTCACCATCCAAAACGACTAAGGACTAGACTCAACGTTGCGGCAGTCGATTATGAGTCCTCCAACCAAACTTGGAGAAAATCGCCAACAGCAAATTCTCCCAACGTCTACAGCCTTCCGAGAAAGACTGTCGATCCTCCGCCTTATGTAGCATAGACCATTGCTTGATCCAGTACGTCGCCCTGAAAATCACCTGCACAGAAGATTTAGAAGAAACTTTTTTAAAAAGACCCCACCACTTATAGCACAGATCGAACTAGAGCAAAAGAGGCCGCATCGTTGTCGTCGTAGAACTCTCTTTCTTGACCTCACCACTTTTTGTGGGTTTCACGAAGATAGCCAACAAAACCTTGAGGTTATCTGCACTCATCATACTCTATTTCTATCCTCTAAAAGGAATATCCCGTCCTCGTCAGCAAGATTTTTTCTCTATACTAATTTCTTCCGCACCCGTCATCCTCTATATCTCATCCTTTATATCCTAGTAATCAAATTTTTTTACTCAAATCTATCCTACCCACTCCATCTACAGCAGCTGACCAGTGGGACCCATGGCTCCACCCTTTTATTTCCTCCTGCCGGCCCGCCCCCTCTCTCTTCTTCCTCGCATCATCCGCCCTGCTCTGCTCTTCACTCCCCTCTGTCTTCCTCAAGGCGGCACCGCTCCCCTCTTTTCTCGTGCCCGGGCGGAGGGCGAGCCACGGCGGAGGGCGAGCCACGCCGCGTAGGGGCCTCGTGCTCGCGGCGGCCATGCCGCCGAGCGGCTCCTTCGGCATGGGGCTCTGTTCGCGGCGGATTCGGTGCCCCAGCCCTCGGGCCGCGCTGCGCCCCGGCGACGCCGGCGCCTTTGCTCCCTCTCGGCCAGCGCGCAGCGGGCGGCGGAGCTAGTGCGACCTCCAGCCCCAGCGGACGACCCAACTCCCTTCCCTCTCTCTTCCTCCCTCTCTCCCTTCTCTCTCCTCACACGACGGGCGGACACGGCGCCGCATGGGGCCCACGCCACGTCGGCTTGGCACGCCGGCTGCGCGAATCCCGTCCGGTAAAAGGCGTCCCCGGCGACAATACGAACCCAGTGCGGATGATCTAAAGCATGTGCCCTTTTAGTCGTCCATGTCACGACTACATGAGTAACCTTTATTATATTCTTCCGACTCCATCTCATAAAGGGTATTAGGTTCTCATGACTAAACTTTAGTCTCTATTCAATTGGATATTTGAATACATATATGGAGTATTAAATATAGCTTAAAAATAACTAATTACATAGATTGTAAATATTTTGGGAGATGAATTTTTTAAGCCTAATTAGTCTATGATTTGATAATGTTGTGCTACAGTTAGGTCTAGATTTTGAGCCAGCTCGTTATAACTTGGCTCGTTAATATGTTTGCTTGACTTGCTAAGTAGCTCGAGTTAGCTTGTTTGGCTCATGAGCTAAATCATAAAAAAATATTACAAGGATATTAAAAAACACATGAACAATAAACACAAAATACTTATAAATTTAACACTAGAGAGGAGCGACGTGTGGCGTCTATGCGTGCGGCGAGGATTGGCAGCGTGCGGTGACTTGTATATCGGGACGGGAAAGGGAAAAAACCATGACTATCAGTCTATGACCGTGGTGGAAGCGGAGTCGACTGTTTAGTGGTGCGGACGTGTGGTGTAATGGTGTACTCCCTCCGTTTCAAAATAAGTGTCGCCGTGGGATACGTGCCATAAGTTTGACTTGATTTGTAGAAAATATGTGTAATATTTATATCTTCAAATAATTTTTTAAAAAAACTAGACCCAAAGATCTTTCCGATGATACTAATTATGATACTAATCGATGATATTTAATATTTATAAAAATTACCGCCATTGGATTTTTTTGGGAAGCGGCGGCAGTTATTCTGGAACGGATGGAGTATATGGATAGGGTTTTAGGTTTGAGCTGGATCAAGGTCACCGAGGAATGTATGGTTATATGGGCCAAGTTAATTTTAGTTTGTTAGCTTATGAATTGACTCGCTCGTTCGAGCTAATGAATAGCTCACGAGCTAACTTGAGCTGGCTCGTTATAAATCGAGTAGCTTGTTATAAAATGAGATGGCTCATTACAAAACAAGTCGAGCCATCAATGAGCGAGTTAAGTGAGCTAACGAGTATTGAGTTTTTTTATTGTACTACAACAATATGTGCTAACGATGAATTAATTATGCTCATAGAGTGCTGGCGGAATCTATAAGTAATTTTTTTATTAGTATCCGAATACACCTTCCGATATTTTAACACGATACCTACTAAACTTTGTTGGTCAACCTTCCGTGGCACTCATTGCCCTTGGGCAGATATACAAGAAGAACAGATATAAATACAATAAGGTATTGTCAGTAGCACCTGAGCTCACGTAGTGTGATGGTAAGCAATTCGTTTCTCAACCTTGCTGGCCAGGTTTTTTTTTTCTTTTTTTAAACTGCTGGCCAGGGTTTGGAACCCCGGAGGCCGCTCTTTTCTTCTCCCCACGCTGCGCCGTTCG
Source organism: Chrysopogon serrulatus (assembly GCA_015844335.1). Classification (NCBI taxonomy): domain Eukaryota; kingdom Viridiplantae; phylum Streptophyta; class Magnoliopsida; order Poales; family Poaceae; genus Chrysopogon; species Chrysopogon serrulatus. The sequence goes on along the minus strand of JADLZL010002275.1, from coordinate 21,591 downwards.
GAATGTGGCTGGACGGGCCACGTGGGCCGCGAGTGTAGCTGAAACAGGCTACGTGCGGCGCATGTACGAGCCCAACCCTTAGGCCGTAGCCCATATTGGCCTTTCGAACCGGCCCATTAGCAGGCTATTCGCAGCCCCACACATCCCGCTTCCTTTAAAATACAAGACAGAGCCGATGCCGATCAACTCTGACGAAGAAGCAAGAAGAGCGAGGCGGACGGCTGGCGGCGAGCATCGCGCAAGAAGCTCAGGCCCGCGAGCAAGAAGAAGCTTTACTGGCGCGGAGGAGACTCGAGGGCATCGGCGGCGCCAAGATTCATCTTCTTTTTCCGTTCTTGACCGGTATGTCGTGATGTCGTCGTTGGTTCTTCTTCGTCCTCTTCCCTGGTCGCCGGAGACGTCCTCTTCCCTAGTCGCCGGAGTTGCTTCTGGGATCGTCGGGGCTCTCCGCACTACTTTCCCGCCTCGCCAATGGCTCGCCGCACTACTTTCTCCCCTCGCTGCGTCGCAATTGGTTCTTCTTGTTCCCTCTTTCTTGGATGCTCTCATCGGAGTACTTTCTTGGCTCGCCGGAGTCGTCCTCTTCCCCGAGTCATTTCTTGGATCTCGGCACTCCTTTCTTGCCTCTCGAATGGCTCGCCGCACTGCTTTTGTTGCCTCGCCGCGTCGCAATTAGTTCTTGCTCCCTCTTTTCTTGGATTCTCTCGCCGGAATCCTTTTTCTTGGATCGCCGGAGTTTTCTTGACCGGAATCTGCGGATATTTTTCTGCTACGCTCTAATTTCTTGATCCTTGCGATCCTTTCGTTCCCGATTGATCCTCTATCTTATTGCTCAACCATTTGCCGCCGGCTCTGTTCTTGATTTTCTTTGTTTCTTGTTTCTGCAATGCAGCACGGTCCGGGTCCGAGTTTTCTGGCCGGTGAGGCAGTGGGGGCGGCCCGGTGACGCACTCCAGGTAAGCAAGATTCCTGGTTTGTTTTGGATCTTCTGGTCTTTTTGGTGTACAGGCAGGGAAGGATCGGGTGGGATCGGCACCGGCAGCAGCAGCAGCGTTTCGGTGGAGAAGGGCGGCGACTAGGATCGCGGCAGCGGCCGGGTGACTCAGCTCCGGCGGAGGCGACAGAGGAGCGCGAAGCTGCGAGCGAGCAAGCGAGGGCCCCGGTATGAATCTTCTGCAATTGCCGTCCTATTGCAGGACGTTTGTGGCGGTCGAGTACCTTGCTGTCCCAGGAGGAGGAGCAGCAGCAGCAGCAGCAGGAGGAGGAGCATCAGCAGCAGCAGGAGGAGGAGGAGGAGCAGCAGCAGGAGGAGGAGGAGGAGGAGCATCAGCAGCAGCAGCAGCAGCAGGAGGAGGAGGAGTAGCAGCAGCAGCAGCAGCAGCAGGAGGAGCATCAGCAGCAGCAGCAGCAGCAGCAGGAGGAGGAGGAGGAGCAGCAGCAGCAGCAGCAGGAGGAGGAGGAGGAGCATCAGCAGCAGCACAAGTTGGGCTCCCTCCGTTGCAGGCCGTGCTTTCCCTGGCTGCACAGAGAACACTTCACAATTTGCTACAAGCAGCAGACGGGGTGTTCAGTATGTGTTGGGGCTTCACCGCGATGCACGCAGGCAGGCAGCCCTTCTCTTCTCTGTCTTTCCCTCTTTCGTGTCTCTCGTTTGTATGCACGTTGCTCAGAGATTCATGAGATGAGATGGGCTCCCTCCCCTTAGTCACCGTAGCATGCATATCGATCGGTCGGTCGTTCTTGTACAGAGTGTGATGATCTTGTATGCAATGCAATGCAATGCAGGGACCTTCCTTGCGGAGCCGAGTACAGGCATGGTGGCCCTGAGCGCGCAGGGGTGGCTGGAAACAGAGCGGTTCCTGGACCAGAAGCAGTGGGCGGCGCGGATGGACCTGAACCTCCAATGGATGGCGGCATGCATCAGAGACTGGATGTTCCCGAACCAGCGCCCAGTGCCGGTGATTGAGGTGGAGCAGGGGCTGCTGTACATGATGGAGCACGAAGGTCACCGGATGTGGGACGCGATCCGAGATCACACCTCCCTGGTACCACTCGTCAACCGGCCCGACCTCCTCCTCCGGCTTCACGATCACCTTGTCAATGTGGTCATGTGCACCAACCTCCGCGGCTACTGGGCGGTCCTGGGGATGTTGCAAGTGTCCATCCAGTGGCACGCCGCCGTCAACAACAACACGTAAGTTGTTGTTACATACTCTGTCTCTGATCGATCGGTTTCAGTTCCCCCCTTTGCGCTTTGCAACACTAGTGCACACTAGTGTGATAACTAACTGACTGACTGACTGATTCCTTGTGTTTGCATGATGATTCCGATCCCCTCCGCCGGCAGCATCCTCGCAGCCTTCTATGCCCGAAGCTTCTACAATAGCACGGACCCAACGCCCGAGGTGCAGGCGTTTCAGCTGCTGAGGTTCCACCGCAATCCGGCTGCACACGGATTGGAGCACTCCGTCCCGCAGGGCCCCGCCGACCCCAGCACCGTTCCAGCAGCGCCTCTGCCGGCCGCCGCGATGCCTCGAGGATTCGTGCCGCGGATCGCCGCGCAGCAGGGGGTCACGCCGGTGCAGCCAACGTTTGCGCGCTGGCAGATCACGCTTCTGCACTACTCCGAGTGGCCGCTATTCTTGCACAATCTTCTGCGTGCCATGCACGTGATAGGTGAGCTGAGACTGCTTGCCATACACTTTCTATTTGTGTACCCTAGACGCTAGACAGGTAGAGAGCACGAAGCTTTGCGATCTTGTCATATGAGATTACAGAGACAGAATAGGATGCCTGGGATTATTAGAACCATTAGATAGATGTTGATACTTGATACCATAACTTGTAACATAGCCAAGGTGAAATGTTCAGAGACACAAGATTTGTACACACTGATACATGTATCCTAAGGTTGTACATTTGTCGTACGGGAAACAGCCATCACATGTGGGAGAGAAATAGCAAGCAATTCCTAAGGGATGCTACATAGCGGTGGTGGCGTCGTGCTTCATGGTTGGTACCAAACATTCCAGCCCGGTTGGATAGGTCAGCACCGTCAGACTCACAGGTTGGAGTGGGCGAGAACGCTGCTTCAATCAACAACACAACAGGATATTACTTTTTTAGCTACACAAGAATCTGATATGTACTACTGTAAATGGAAATGCAATAGGAGCTATATATAACTTGCTTCAGAGCTATACCTTTGGTTTTAAATTTAAAGCAAGGATTGCAGCTTGTAGTTTCATTGCAGCGTTTCAACGGTGGCAGATCAAACCGACGCCATGATATCTTGGCCACAGGCATGCCTGATGAGCTGTATATTTGACAGAACAGTGTCTAGGCATGTGACGAGGGCACAACCGTATGCAGGCTATATAAAAGAATAGAGCAACACTGTAAGGTATATGGTGTATAGGATTCATCAAGAGCCTCCCTATCCACGTTGAATTCGTCCGCTGTTGAATTCATCGGAGTATATGAATGCTGTGATGTTCTGATGTTACCTGTGTCCAGAGAAGCCATACAGCCAAAAGAATCATCAGATGTTTCACAGCCATCCTTGGAAGTCTAGTGCTTCAGAAAGGTGTGTGGAGCATGATAGGAAAAGCAAGGTGGCAAACATCGTTCCATTTTCAGATTGTAACAACGCATCGCAACTAAGTTTTTACCTGCGCCTTGGCACCCTATGCATCACAAGACGTAATTAAACCACTAAAAGAAGAGTACATACCGTAAAGGCAAGGAGAAATCAAAACATCATAAAATTGGCATCATATAATGAATATATTGTCAGTACAGGGAACAAATGGCTCTCGCAGGCTGCAAACATCATAAATTTGACTTTAAGACATTTTTAAATGGGCAACACAGTTCCAATTTACACAGTAGAGAGGTATATAAAAATTTGGAAATCAGGCTACAAAATATATGCAAGGATATCGCACAGAAAGTAAAGCAATAATTTGTACAATAAACTGAGAACGTAACACTACAGACTTCACAACCAGGAAGATAAATAAGAGATAGAAGAATTGATATTAACCCAAAAGGCAGCAACAATTGCCCAATGTTAGAATAGTTAGGTAGCACATCTTATTTTTGGATCAGTCTGGTGCAAGTGCAACTCTGACTATGTCAACTAAGAAGGCATATTTTAGAAATTAAGAACCCTGTGCTACCCTGGTTTTGTCAAATAGAAACAACCTTTTCCATCACCCTATGAGATGCATGTAGAAACAGCAGGACAACAACCCAAATCCTTAAGCCGGTCACAGCAAGATATCTATGGACTTAAAACTCAGGAAGGTCAAGCGCTTTGGTGAGCAGAGTAATAAGACCTATCCAGCCACATGTCACCATTTTAACGACAATAAAGAATGGAGTGCAGATACCAAATGCACAAGAACCCAAGTAGAATCACCACAACAAAAGTAGACAGATATGGTTTTCATGTTTCGGAATGCAGGTTGTAGACAGGTGACGTGGAACAGAGCACTAGAGGAGCTTTTGCGCAAAAAGCTATTGTTGCCATAGCATCATTATCTCCATGGCTAAATCCTAATCCAAAACAGGTAGCTAGTAAATGTCATATGTAAAAAGTAAGAATCGTTCTTAAAATATTAACATGTCATGAAAAAGACGCCCATATATAAAAAAGAATGTTGGATATGAGACTATAACATGAAAACTTTAAAATGGGCACGTACAGATTTAAGTGACAGCAATATAGAAAAATAAAACATGATAGCTAGCATGATGTTGCAGGCAAATGCATGAATCAAACAATAATCAAGAAAAACAAAACAATAATGATAAGGAAGGGGAAATGAGCAAACAAACATGCAGTCATAAAAGAAAAAAAAAATAAAACCTACCAAGACGTTGTCATGGCCACTGATAAGGTACATATCCATTATAGACCAATCAGCAAATATAATGCGAGTCCAGAAATATCTGCGCAAGCAAAAGAAAAAAAGTGCTCAAGGTATTACCTTCGTGCATCTTTTCAGATTGTATTTTATTGCCATTTCCTTGACTTGTTGCTTGCACAGCACACTTCTATTCTTCTGAAGCCACAGCGCAAACCCATCAGTATAACGGAGGAAGCCATGGGACTGTCTTGTCTATGGCAGTGGCACTATATTGCAGCTGTTTCATTCCTACATATCTTTAGGCATCTGTGATTCATGCTAAAGGTGACAGATTTCAAGGCATGCAGATTTAACTCTCAAGATTTTCATTCCACCATTGGGAAATCTTCCACTATCATCCTATATTTGAAAAGCTACATCTGGATTGCATTTAGCCCCCAAATAATAACTAGAACTGATAGAGCAATCAATTAATTTAACACAGTAACAAAAACTCTATCATGTAGCTAGAAAATAATATCCCTTCCATGTATATTGGCATGATTCATTCCATTAGGGCCGGGGAAAAATAATCTCACCATGAACATATGATATATTAGCCTTAGAAATTGAACGAGGCCAATCGATCAAGTTTACCTTTTCCTAAACAATATATGGAACAAGATAAAAGAGTTATCCCATGCATGGTTCCAGTCACTGAAACTAGTATCCACAGCTAGAAGATGATCTGCAAATAAACAAAATACTAAGTAATTTATAGTTTATTTGAAAAACTATACACCTTTGATGGGTAGCTTCCAGCTACCTCTGCAGATGAAATTGCAGGTTGTAAAAAAATAATAGTAAGTATTGACCACACCTCATATGGGCATTCCATCGAGCACATCGGATGCAGGCCCTCCGACCCACTTGGCCCGTCCAGCATGATGGCAGCGGGCGGCGGTGCCAGCAGAGCGGAGGGAGGCGGAGCACTTGGAGTAGAAGCGCAGGAGGCAGTGGGCGGCGTCGTGGCTTCGCCACCGTCCTCCACCATGCCATCGACTCCCTTGGCCTGATGGCCTCCGTCGACTTGGTGCCTGCCTGCCCGGTGCTCTGCATAGGACGACCGGATGAGCCATGGAGGCCCTCTTGGCGTACCCGTACAACCCCGTCACGGGGCGGTGCGCGGCGGCGAGCCTGGTGCACACCAGGCTCATCGCCAACACCAAATGGTGCACACCAGGCTCGGGTTCCAAAAATGACCTGTCTGAGTTCTGCAAGGTGCCGAATCAATCAACAAATGGTCAAATGCTGATTCTCTGGTTACAAAACAACGCTATCTTCAAATTAAGCTACATTATCTGGCTCGGTTTCAATAGGACTCGCTCAAGTCGGTTTTTTTTTGTGTAGTATAATAAATTACGTCCGTGCGGCATGAAAACCAGTCCAAATGAGAAAACCAATGAATTATGGTGATGGTGGTGTACATGCATGCAGGCTAGCCTCGTCGGCTCGTCCATGCGGTCGTTCCCGCGTTACCCGCGGGCAGGCATACTATGCTTCCGTTTCCGTTGACTCTCGTCCGCGCCTTCGTCGATACTCCAGCGAAGGCCAGATGCCCCCAACGGGATCTGTTTCAGAAGCCCGGCCGCATGCATGCATGCACCGACCACTTGCCCGGTAACAGGACCAAGGAGAGCAGAATGGTAAAACTTTCTAGTAGCTAGAAAACTCCATTATTAATTACACAACGTGGCACAGAAGACATAAGTAAGCTCCAAAGTAAAATTGACATGAAGACGACAAGGACACACAAGACACTGATGATTAAGGCATCGCCATCGATCAACTCCTGATATACTACTGTAACGGCACTAGATAGATTACGGGGCATTGTAGATAAAATTATTGGATGCAGACCGATCGAGCAGTATTATAACTTGGATGTCAGCACCTGGTTGGTGCTGGAATCAGCAGCAGCAGTATCGCTGGCTTCGTGTTCGGGATCATCATCACCAACCGATGGAATGCCGTCTCCCCAATCTTCATCGAGTGCTTTCTGCAGCTGGTCCTTGGGGCCAACAAAGTCTTCGGGGACCATGACGCGCCCGTACCTGAGGAAGACCTCGCGGACCCAGGCCTGGAACTCGAAGAAGTCGTCCTGCGAGGACTGCAGCGACGCGATCATCCTGCGGATCAGCTTGTCCGCGTCCTTCCTCTCCAGGTCCTCCGCGGTGTAGATGCCGTAGTCCTCCAGAGTCGGGACCGGGTCGCTCTCCCTCGTCCGCGCCAGAACCCAGCGCAGGATACTCAGAGGCATCTCCACCCAGTTTGTTATCTCCTCCTAGTCAGAGTCCGAGTCCACAGCAACAGCAGCCTCCTCCGCCGCCGCCGGCAGCGGAGGATCGACTGCGAATGCTGTCTCCTGCACCCCATGGTCTACAGCCTCTGCCTTCTCGCTCTTCTTCGGACACGCATCCTCCTTGTCGGCCATCGCAGTAACCGATCCGCCACGCCGCGCCGCAACAGGCTGAGATTGGATTGCTCACGGGAGGAGGTGATGGCGCGGTGAAACCCTACCTACGAATTGGCGGCGGGTTCCGTTTGTGCTCTGCGTGCGCCGCGCGGTACGGCCGCACCTCCCTCCAGTTATAAACACCAGCGGGGACGGGGAGGTGTCAAACCGAGTCCCGATGGACCGGGTCAGAGTCCTTCTCCTTCCAACGAGTGCTATATTGGGCTCCGGCCTGCCGGTGGCGACGTCGACCACGGTCCACGGCTGCTGCCGGCTTGAACTGGGCGACCTTTGCGGCGCTGCGTCTCGACTCTTGAGGGTGAGGATGGCCGGCCTTGCCGACGTCACTGATATTGGGCTCTACTTCACCAAGATGATCTTGGTCACGACATTACAGTTGAACCCTTTCGGTCAATAACACACTTTATTAAACACGTAAGGATTTAATTTTGAGTAAACTGTATGTATGATAAATAACGTGGCTGCTAGGTACAAATTCTAGTCCAACAACTTATAAAATATTTAATTAGTGCAACCGCTTGCTAAATTGATATTCTCATCTCAGGTTATCGGACCAATTTGCATGCACTTTTCAAATTGTTAGATGGTGGATTTGTAATCTATATCCTTTATTATATTTTAGACGGAGGAAGTAATAGTTATCCTTGTAGTAATCCCTGAACGACGCGCGGCCATGCATGCTATGCTTCCGTTGACTCGCCCGCACCTTCGTCGATGCGCCACGCCCCCACGACGGCCAGAGCCACACCCGCCGATTTCCAGGTATGGGATCTCACCATTTCTGTACACATGTGATGTGGAGATATGTAGCCTGCGGCAGGCACGATGCACCGGCCATTTCGTGACAGCCTGCAGCCTGACAGACAGGTGATCGATCTCGAGAGAGGTGACCAGCCAACTCGCTACATAAGCAGCAGACGCAACCAAGAACGAAGAACGCCAATCACATTCACATGCAATGCAAGCTCCCCCAAGGAAGAAGAAGATGCTGCGTCGCAACCCCCTCCTCCTCCTCCTGGCCATCTCGGCGCTCGTGCTGGCGTCCCCGGCATCGTGCCGCGCCAACCCCGTGCTCCTCCCGGTGACCAAGGACGCCGCCACCTCGCTCTACACCATCCCCGTCCGGGACGGCGCCAGCCACGTCATCGACCTCGCCGGCCCGCTCCTCTGGTCCACCTGCGACCACATCCCGGCCGAGATCTCCTGCCAGGACCAGCTCTGCAAGTCCGCCAACGCCTACCGCGCGCCGAGCTGCGGCGCCATCGCGTGCCAGCCCTGCAAGAAGCGCTGCAAGGCCTACCCGTACAACCCCATCACGGGGCGGTGCGCCGCGGCGGAGCTCGTCCACACCCGCCTCATCGCCAACACCACCGACGGCCGGAACCCGCTGAGCCAGGTCTCCGTCCGCGCCGTGGCGGCGTGCGCGCCGAGGACGCTCCTGGAGCGGCTGCCCAGGGACGCCACGGGCGTCGCGGGGCTGTCGGCCGCCGACCTCGCGCTGCCCGCGCAGGTCGCCACGTCGCAGCACGTCGCCAACACGTTCCTGCTCTGCCTCCCGAGGTCCGGCCGCGGCGACGGCGTGGCGGTCTTCGGCGGCAGGGGCCCCTTCTTCCTCAAGCTCTTCGTCACCGGGGAGCCGTCCAGCGGGGAACTCACGCAGACGCTGCAGTTCACCCCGCTCCGGAACAGGCCGGATAACCCGCTGTACTACATCCCGGTCACCAACGTCGCCGTTAACCGGGCCCAGGTGCCGCTGCCGCCGCCCGCGCTGTCCGCCGGCGGCGTCGTGTTGTGCACCCGGGTGCCGTACACCGCGCTCCGGCCGGACGTGTACCGCCCCGTCGTGGAGGCGTTCGACAGGGGCCTGATAAGGAGGGACATGAGGGTGGCCGCGGTGCCGCCCTTCGAGTTCTGCTACAACAGGACGCTGCTGCCGCCCACGCGGCTCGGCTACGGCGTGCCGGAGATAAGCCTCGTGCTGGAAGGCGGCAAAGAGTGGACGTTCGTCGGCAGCAGCTCCATGGTGGACGTCAACGCCAAGACCGCCTGCCTCGCGTTCGTCGAGATGAAGGGGGTGAAGGCCGGGGACCCCGCAGCGGCGGCGATCGTGGTCGGGGGCTTCCAGATGGAGGACCACCTGCTGCAGTTCGACCTGGAGAAGAAGCAGCTAGGGTTTGCCAAGGTGCCGGTTATTTCGGCGTGCAGCAACTTCAATTTCACCAAGGGCCAGTATTATTAATAAAGTGCTTTGTACTAAGCCAGTGTCGGCGAAGGTTTTTGTCAACTGGATATTGCTAGCAACCTGCCATGCATGTAGTTATCACCTGTTCAAGTAGCTTGGTTTGATGATCATGTGCACTTGATTCGTTCTTAACAGATTGCCACTACGACGGTACCACCATTACGTGTTGATCACTGTCATTTGCTCCTACTGTGTGTTATAGTATAGGGGTGGAAAATTTCCTTGGCTTACTAGATAAGGCTCCTCTCAGATAAGGCATAGTTTCTTCTTTAGATAAGGCTCCTCTCTGGAAGAAAATTTCCTTGGCTCACTAGATACCGAGGCTGGTCAACGTTCACAAAAACACGTAAATCGTAAACATCAAGATCTCTCAGATAAGAAATGTTAGAAATGTGATAGCTCAGGCACTTTCTTCGTCAACATGGGAATCACAAACAAAAACTAGCCTGCCACTAAATCCCCTCCCTTTTTCATGCATGGCCACATATCTTTACGGTTGAGTGGAAAATCTTTCTCCTATTACACAAATAAAATGTTTTATTTCATCCAATAAAAGCCACCTCTTACTTCACAAACAATGTCTTTGTCCTTTGATCTAGGAGCCTTCTGTTATATTGGAACAACTTTGCTAAATACTAAGAACTCTCGAATACATAATTAGAACGAAAAGTCCATTAATTATATAAGAACAAACCCAAAGGTTATAGCTCATTCCTATTCCTAAATCAACAATTCACAGTGCTTTTGCCTTTCTTATCTACTTCTGGCGAACCGGTTGTTAGCCATATGTTTAGGAGGCCTTTTGCTTCAGGTACTAGTACTAAGCCAGTTTGCTATCTAATCCATCTGTATCTATAAAGAATTCTCGACATGAAAACATAAAGACAAAGGTTGCATAGCTTGTTCTAACTATTAATTCTACCTTTGTTATATCTTTGGTTCCTATTTCATCCCGGAAGGAAAGATGGACCAAACGAGGTAGAAGACACATAGCCTTAAGAGTCCAAAACATAATTTATCCGTTCAAAAAAAAATGCAAATGTCACTTTTTAATGAGTCATAATTTGGAGTTTGACAAAAGTTATAAAAAAGTATTAACATTTTTTATTTATATAAAATAAGTATCATTAAAGTAATTATGAAATATACTTTTCATAGTAAACCTAGTTACAGACCAAAAAAAATATATCAATATACTACCTACTGTAAATTTGGTCAAAAACTTATACTTAGTTGGATTAACACAACTTAATAGTTGTATTGTTTTTGGACAGATGGAAGACCGGACAAGCTCCACTAGTGCCATCCCCGCTGTTTTTTACTGTTTAGTTTTTTTCTTATAAGAAAGAAAAACTTGGGTCATTGCACGTTGGGCCGGCACCACAGTAACTGTGAAAAGCACCAAGTAATTTTTACCGGCAGCTGTTTTAATAATCTCTCGCGAAGCACGGCGTCAGGCGCGAATAGATCGGCCTCGATTGCCACAGCAGAGAATGAAAAAAGAATCAGAACTTGAAATGCTTGCATTAGACCATCATAATCTACCCTTAACCCTCGGGCTAGAGCCTAGAGGCATGGAGGAGAGGAGCGCGCGCCGCCCCAGAACAAGGCAGATCCGATATGTACGCTACTCGAACCCCGACGTCGTCGTCGTGGTCCTCGTGGAGCCAGTGGCGGAGCTACAGGGTATGCCGGGTATGCACCGGCATACCCTGCAATTCCTGCAAGTTAGCAAGTATATATACATATTTATAAAAAAAAAAAAGAAAACAATACACATCCGCTGGACTGCTGTATACTCCCTCCGTCCCTATTTAATTGTCGCCGTGGGTTTTCGTCGCCACAAGTTTGACTTTGATTTGTAGAAAATACGTCTGATTTTGTGACTCTAAATAAATTTGTTAAAAAACTAGATCCAAAGATCTTTTTCGATGATACTAATTATGATACTAATCGATAATATTTAATATTTATTAAAATTGCCGACGTTTGTGTTTTAAAACGCATGGCGGCAATTAAAAAGGGACGGAGGGAGTACGTGCATGCGAGCGTGGGCGATAGACAGGCCACGAGCGAGCATCAGGCCCACGCAGGTACGCGGCCCATGCGGCCGGCCAGCGACGGAGACGCACGTACGGGATTCGCGGAGCGCCGACGCCAATACGAAATTACGGATCGCGCGTATCAGTTCGACTTCGAGTCCTCGGCAGAGTTCATCTTCCTGCGTGGCTGCGCTCGTACGGATCGAGGCAGCGCGCCCGTACAGATCAACCTGCGAGTAAGGGAGTCTGCGACCAGCGTTCACGCGAGACGCCACCTGCCGGTTAGCCCTGCGCCCCTGCCCTACGAGTGCACCGGCAGCATCTAGGTGAATTTGCATTTTGATCAGAATTGTTCAGGTGAGTGAGATTCAATCTTTGTTCTTGGGCATTTTTTTTAAAAAAACTCATGTATACTTTAATTGCTATAATTGCTTAGCGCTAAAATTATAAAATCATCACACAGCGAGGTCGAGGATTTGTCCTAGGATTTGTCCCAACATCAGAGTCAATATCTTTTGTTCGGTACTCTAAGTTAAAATAGATTTTGTATATATTACAGAATTGTTACCGAATTGTTAAATCAAATTTACCGAATTGTATATAAAATTTTTCGGACGGGCATACCCTAAGTTAAAATCCTAGATTCGCCACTGCGTGGAGCTCCGCTAGTGCTAGCTCAGAGATGTGCGTCCGGCCACGTTCGAGAAGAGGAAATGTCTGCATCCAGGTATGCAGCTTCTGTGTTGGCCATGCGAGCTTAGACCTGGGAATGGATGCAATGCAATGCAAACACCGACACCGGCGTACACATGGGAGTGAGAGGCACTGACAACAATGAATGCACATGCGATTAAGCCCCCAAACGGAGCTGTGAAGCTTTCAATCCTGTTCAAACTCTGCGCGTACGTGTTGACGATGTGCAGAATCGAGGCCGCCATTATCAAGTCCCCAGACGGGAATCGCGGCGCTCCTCCAGACTCTCATGGATCCATGCATCGTCGTCTCCAGGCCAGCAGCCAGCTAGCAGATGCCACATGGTTGACCAAAACTGGCGATAACCTAGACAAAAACAGCCCGTCAAGCATTCCAAGGTCCTTCCAGTCAGATACTCAGATCTGCAGAGCGGCGCACTTCAAATCTGCAATATTTAAGCACTCTATCGATCACAATCACAGCAGACAGCACCAGGCACCAAACCATCCTGCCCACCACAAAATGGCGCAGCTGCTCCTGCTCGCCGTCGTCTCGGCGCTCAGCCTCCTCTCGCCGCGCACGGCGGCAGCACCGACCTACGGCGCCGGCGGCGGCAAGCCCCTGGTGACGGCCATCACCAGGGACGCGGCCACCAAGCTGTACACGGCGCCGCTCAAGGACGAGCTCCCGCTGGTGCTGGACCTCTCCGGCCCGCTCATCTGGTCCACGTGCCCCGCCGCGCGCACGCGAGCTACGAGTGCCACCACGCGGCGTGCGCGCACGCACGCGCACCACCACCCGCCGGGCTGCCCGCGCACGGGCCACGGCGTGCCCGACGAGTCCGACCCGTTCCGCTGCAAGTGCAGGGCGCACCCCTACAACCCGGTCGCGCGCCGGGCCGGGTCCGGGGACCTCTCGCGCGCGCGCGTCACCGCCAACGCCACCGACGGCGCCAACCCGCTCGCGCCGGTCTCGTTCACCGCCGTCGCGGCCTGCGCGCGGCGGACACTCCTCGCCGGCCTCCCCGGGGGCGCTGTCGGCGTCGCGGGCCTCGCACGCTCCAGGCTCGCCCTGCCGGCGCAGGTCGCCAGGAAGCAGAACGTCGCCAGGAAGTTCGCGCTCTGCCTCCCAGGCGCCGGCAACGGCCAGGGGGTGGCCATCTTCGGCGGGGGACCTCTGTTCCTGCTCCCGCATGACCGGGCCGACGTCACGGCGTCGCTGGCGGGCACCACGCCTCTCCGCGGGAACCCCCAGGTCCCCGGGTACTTCGTCTCGGCCAAGGGCATCGCCGTAAACCGGGAGCAGGTGCAGGTGCACCAGCTGGGGCCGCTTGTCGTCGCGCTGTGCTCGCGCGTCCCCTACACGGTGCTCCGGCCGGACGTGTACGCGCCGTTCGTGAGGGCGTTCGACGCGGCCACCGCCGGGATGAAGCGGGTGACCCCGCCGACGCCACCGTTCGAGCTGTGCTACGACTCGCGGGAGCTCGGGTCGACGCGGCTCGGCTACGCCGTGCCGCAGGTGGACCTGATGCTCGAGAGCGGAGCCAACTGGACGGTGTTCGGCGGCAACTCCATGGTGCAGGTCAGCGACAACACCGCGTGCTTCGCGTTCGTCGAGATGAAGGAGGAGAAGCAGGAGGGAGGGCACGGCTACGGACACGGCCACGGCGGTGCGGCGGCGCCGTCGCCGGCGGTGGTCATCGGAGGGTTCCAGATGGAGAACAACCTGCTGGTGTTCGATGAGGAGAAGGGGCAGCTCGGCTTCAGTGGCCTGCTCTTCGGAAGGCAGACGACGTGCAGTAACTTCAATTTCACTCTCGCTGGCTAGGTAGGTTGCACGGAGCACTTTCGACGACTTGGTCATGTGTATGTGACGGTTTTGTAATTCTCCTACGGTTTTTGTGTTTGTCATAAACTTGTTTGTTTGCATTGTGTGTTATAAACCATTCGTTTATTCAATAAATTATAATGAAACTAGAGATATTTCGGGAGCTGTTTAGTTTGACGAACGCTTTATACCCGTCATCCGTTCACAGCGTGAAAGTGTCCCGTTGTTTTTGTGTTTGGACGATAGATTGCAGAGCGAGCCGTCCAAGCCTAGTAAAACGTGGTCGCCGCTCCTCTCCCTGCGGTATCGGCTTTGGGTCGCGAGTTGCAACGTAACGAAGAAAATTAGAGCACCACCGCCGCCCCCATCCTCAACAAAGTCGCCCCCGCTTGCTCTGATCATAGCACTCCGCGTCTTTCCCCGCCATCGACGTCGCGCTCATGCCATCCTCTCGCGGTGGCACGTGGCACCTCCCACCATCGCGTCGTTGCCAGCGGCCCTGTCTAAGTGCCTGCCGGCCATAGCGGTCGCGGCGGAGGCCTCGGAGGCGAAACCCAGCGGCCGCAATCCCCGCATCCATGCTCGAGGTTCCCGGCGTGGCACCGGCCCAGGAAACTAGGCCCATGGTGTCCCGCCCTGCCTCAGCAAAGAAGGGAGAAGTCCTCCAATGGCAAGAAGAAGGAAAAAACGTGAACAGAAGGCACTCTCATCCTCTAGCATGCTCCCTCCGTTCTAGAATTGCAGCTGCTTTCGACTCGATTTATAGGAAATACATATAATATTTACATCTTTTATATAATTTTGTTAAAAAACTAGTTCAAACATCTTTTCAATGATATTAATTATAATACTAATCAATAATACTTGTTATTTATAAAAATTGCCGAAAGTTTTTTCAGGGAGTAAAAGAACGGAGTGAGTATATATCATATCTATCAGTATTATTATTTGGCTACAAACTGCTGATTTAATCTATGGATTGTCCAACTTCCTCTAACTTACTACTCGTTGCATCCAATGGCTGATCCTCCATCTCTGTTTGAAGTGATAGCTACTGCAAGCATCTGGGTTTGCACGACGTGCATGTTTTCCTGCACTCTGCCAATGTCAAGTGGCAATACCCTGGTCGACTCATGTCCGGGCAACAGTAGCAAATTCGAGATGTACCACCAAAGTAAATGCAAGTGCTTTTAGCACAAAATACCAAAGAGATCTTCTTTGTTTCTTGTACTGCTATGGAGTTGTCGACTGTAGCGCTAGAACTCCTACCATTCAGTAGCTGAGGATGACCGGCCTGCAATATGATTGCATTTTATACATTAGTAATGCTCATGTATGTATCTGTAATCTGTTGCAAATTTATTTATATATATAAGCAAGCACAATGGTCGCATATACTAACACAAAACAGGCAATAAAAAGGATCCATAAACCATAGAGAACAAGAACATTGTCGTCTTGCTTTTGTCTCTCATATTAGATCTTTGGGACCTGAACTCTACCAATTGAAGGGATAGCTGGACGGGCCAAGCATCAGGGAATTCTTCCCTCCATTTCCCTCCATATCTATAACTACTATAAGCCTAAACTTCACTAAGCTAATTCTCTTGGTTGTGATTGGTTGAGACTCACTACTACAAAAAAATCTTTTGCAAGGCACTTCAAAATAGGCCTCGGAGGCGGTTGGCCCCAAAAACCGCCTCGGTTAATGCCAGGCATTAACCGAGACGGTTATTTCTTATTAACCAAAGCGGTTACATAAACCGCCTCACAAAATACGTTAACCGAGGCGGTTATTATAAAAGAGCTCGTCTCCAGAAATAACCCTATTAACCGAGGCGGGCCTTATAAATGGCCCGCCACGGTTAATAGGCCAAGGCCCAAACAGGCCCAAGCGTGGCCCGATAGCACGGCCAACTATAAAAAGAAAACCTAGGGTTTCCAGCCCCCCAAGCCAGCCGCACTCTCCCTCACTCTTCCCACTCCCTCACAGCCAGCCGCTCTTCTCTCGATGGTCCTCTTTTCTCTCCCTCTACTCCCCCCCGTCTGCGGCGTCGCGGCGGCCGCGCGGCCACCTCGCTTCGTCTTGGCGGCGGCGTGGCGCGCCTCGGCGCGGCCACCGGCTCGCGCAGCGGCGGCGGCCCGGCCACCTCGCTTCGCGTGGCGGCGTGGCGGCGCACTTCCCCGGCCGCCGGCTTCGGCCCAGCGGCCACCCACCTCGCTTCGCGTGGCGGAGGCCTTGCGGCGCACTCCGGCGCGCGGCCACCGGCTCGCGCGGCGATGGAGGTGGCGGCGTGGCGCCCCGGCGGCCACCCGCTTCAGCGGCGATGGATAGGCGGCGTGGCGCCCAGCAGCGAGCTGTGGCGTTTCGGCCGCGCCTCGGCCTCTCCCTTCCTCCATGGCGTGGATCCAGCGGGGACGAGGTCTCCAACGACGGATCCGGTGGGATGGAGCCCGCCCGGCGGTGGATCTAGCCAGCGCCCGCCTCCTTCTCTCCCTCCATCGCTCGACCTCGGCCACGGATCCAGCGGGAAGGTCTCCGGCGGCGGCCCTCCCGGCGCCCGGTTTGGGAGGGAGGAGCTCTCCATCGACCCCAACGACGGCGGCGGGCGTGCGGGCGGCTGCCGGGTTCGGTGTGGAGCCGAGCCCCAGATCTAGGCCCGGTAAGGGTTGGATCTGGGCTTTTCCTTTTTTTTTTTTTTTCCCGGATTAACCGGGGCGTAGAACCGCCTGGGATAATGGTTGCATTTACCGTGACCATAGCTCCGAGGCGGTTGCAAAAACCGCCTCGGAAAAGCCTTTTTGACCGCCTCCTAAAAAAATAGTGTAGTAGTGACTTCAAAAGTGATCTCATCTGACATCATCAAAGGAGTTACTCCCACTAAAGCTCATTTATCTCCCACTAGCTATTTCTTTTAAAATAGAAAAAAAAAAAGTTTTAGCACCTAAATCGAGTATCATAATTAAAATCCAATTGCACCATGGTGTTTCTCGCAATAAACTCTTCAAAACAAGACCCCACATGGATATGTTTCGATAACTTTTTGCATAATTTAAATCATTTGTAAGAAAAACCTAGTAAAATTATATATCACATGGATTACATGTGGTTCTCCAAAACATGCATAATTTTATGAAGGAAAACTCTTAGAATTTTGGGAGGAGGGATGACCCTCAAGTATAGTAGGGGTGGGGGTTCGGATAGATGAGATTTGGATGATATCCGGATACAACCTCCACAATTGACCTACTATATATATATATATATATATATATATATTAATTCAAAGTTTCAATTATTATAAACTTCTTATATTTCTACATCATACCACAGAACGCTTGGCATCCATCCTAGTATATATTTATATGGATGTACATGTACGGCCAAATTAAACCGGCACTAACTCTTTAATTTGAGTACCATACCATACACGGTCTATACTTAAAGATTTTATTTGCTACCGGAATTAATCTAGCTTAGTGGTGTAATCATTGATGAGTGATGAGCGAGTGGAATCTACTATTATGGACCCTTTCATCAGTGGTTACAGGTCTACAGCCGGCAAGGGCTAGCTGCTTGTTATGGACTTCCAATACATGGGCCACAACCTTTGGAATGGTTCAGAATTTCCATTGTGAAGAGAATGAACTTTTATTTATTATGGGAAGCATTTTGTGGGGAATACTAGCTAGCAGGCGTCCATCTTTTGATACCATGATTAGTACTTGTCTGAGCACAGTCCAGTAATGATCCAGTCACATTTAAGATTCATCAAAAAACATACACCGTGTTAATTCTAGAGCTGGTTAAAGCTCCAGGCCGAGGCGCTGATCAGCTGACTTCCTGCACGGATTTCAGTTAATTGAGCACGTACAAGGTAATTGACCAAACTTGGCGTCGACGTCAAACATACACCGTGTTAATTCTAGAGCTGGTTAAAGCTCCAGGCCGAGGCGCTGAGCTGACTTCCTGCACGGATTTCAGTTAATTGAGCACGTACAAGGTAATTGACCAAACTTGGCGTCGACGTTGATCCATACAGACCTATTTTCAGCCCACAACATTTCTACTCTCTTGGACAAAGATTAAGCACGTCTGGAAATGAGTTACTACCACACCCGCCTCAGAAGTCTATTTTCTACTCCTTTACAAATTATAAGTCATTTTTTCATGTATAGTCATAAGTTAAACCTCTCAAACTTTGAGCAAGTATTTGTCATCTACAATTTCAAATAAATTTAATACACTTCTTGGAATGTATTTCTTGGAGGATTTAATGAAACAAATTCGATGTTATAGATGTAATGCATATTTCTATAAACTTAATTATTAGTCAAAGATTAAAAACATTTACTTAGAACAAAACTAAAATGAATAACTGAACAGAGAAAGTAGTCTAATAGTTGTGATTTGTGAACAGGTACCAAGGCACTGAAAAATCTTAATTAGCAATATAAGTCGGGGATCCCGAGTATAGTGAGCAAACTTTCACTACTACAGGGATCTGCTGTGTACATCAGTACATGGTGACCAGTGCGTATTCATCACTTTGGGAGGAGCAAACCTTCGATGTGGCAATATAATCCATCCTCTCCATCCTAAGTCCAATGCTTGCTTTCGTCAACGCAATACAATGAGACTCGCCCGTGCGTGCCCATAGTATGGCTACCTAAAATAAACTCCTAAAGATCTTCCATAAAAAAAAAAAAAAAAAAAAAAAAAAAAAAGCAAGCGAGCTGAGTTGACTGTGCACGGACTCCACTCAGTTGAGCACAAGGTAATTGACCAGACTTCACGTCGATTCCAATGTCAACGACAAGCACCACATATATAAGATGCACAATTAACGGCGACGTTGATCAATGCAGAATTGCAAGCCCATGCAACCATACATTCCTAGCTAGCACGTCCTAGCACGTACACGAGTACGACGTCCCCACTTCCGATCAAGCATGTCACGCCAGCTACCACAACTCGTGCTCTCGCTGCTGCTGCTAGTGTCGCCACCGACGACAACGACGACGAGACTGGCTGCCGGCGCCGAGGACCGCCCACCTTCCAAGCCCATACTGGCTCGTCTCGCCAAGGACCCCGCCACCTCCCTCTACACCATCTCCATCAAGGACGACGGCGCGCCGCTCGTACTCGACCTCGCCGGCCCGCTAGTCTGGTCAACGTGCCCGGCCGCGCATCCTACGATCCCGTGCAGCTCCCCGTGTGCAGGGTCACGGTCGTCGCCAGCACGAACCACCACCACCCGGCCGACTGCGGCGCCGCCGTCCCCGGCGAGCGCGACACAAGCTCCACCACAGGCGGCTGGCACCACTGCGCCTGCACCGCCTACCCGAGCAACCCTGTCTCCGGCCGCTGCGGCCACGGCGACGCCACCGTCTTTACGCTCTCCGCGAACGCCACGGACGGCAAGAACCCGCTGTTCCCGGTGTCCTTCCTCGCGTTCGGGTCCTGCGGGCCCGGCGAGCTCCTGGCGTCGCTGCCTGCCGGGGCCGCCGGCGTCGCGGGACTCTCGAGGCTGCCGCTGGCGCTGCCGTCCCAGGTCGCCTCCACGCTGAAGGTGGCGAACCAGGTCACCATCTGCCTCCCCGGTGGCTACCGCGGAACCGGCGTGGCCATCTTCGGCGGCGGTCCGATCCAGCTCCAGGCGTCGCCCCAACCCGTGGAGCTCTCCCGGTACCTCCGCGAAGACCCGCTCCCCCTTCCTCAAGAGCCCCGAGAACAGCGCCTACTACATCGGCGTCACCGGCATAGCCGTGAACGGCGAGCGCGTGGCCCCTGCCGCCCGGCGCCTTGGACCTCCACGCCGGCGGCGGCGTAATGCTGAGCACGGTGGTGCCGTACACCACGCTGCGCTCCGACATCTACCGCCCGCTGCTCGGCGCGCGTTCGACGCGGCGACCAGCGGCGTCCCGCGCGCGCCGCCGATTGCGCCGTTCGAGAGGTGCTACCAGGCCTCCGGGTTCTGGTCGGACCGGTACGGCTTCCACGTGGCGAGCATCGACCTTCTGTTCGGCGGCGGCCGGTATTGATGTTACAAGGTGCCCAGTCCCTGGTGCAAGTGAACGAGCAGACGGCGTGCTTCGCGTTCCTTGAGATGGGGTCCGCCACGGTGGCGCCCGGTTCGCCGGCGGTCATCTTCGGTGGGTACCAGCTGGAGGAGCAGCTGCTGATGCTGGATCTGGAGAACGAGACGATCGGTGTATGGGCCAATGGCTCTGTGGAAGACTAACTGCGGCCTCTTCGACTTCACCATGGGTGCTTCTTAGAGGTTCGAGACTGTGTCTGTGTGTCAGCAAGCAGGGGAGCAGAAGAGGTGCAGGAAAGACGAAGCTGTTCGTCTTCACCAGCAGGGGAGCGAGCCTCCTGTTAGTTTGTGTCCAGTCACCATGCGTGTTAGATGTTGCCGGTTTATTTCCGTAGCTCCAGTGTGCTTCACTTTGTTACCGTTTGTCACGTTGCCAACAATAATAAACTGCTACCTCTGGTATGCAAACACTTAACATTTTACGCAAGGTTTAGTTTGAGTTTTAACTCAAACATTGGTAACAAATATGTTTTTTTTGAACCTGTAACAAATATGTTTTTGGATGATGCAATTTTCAAAAGTTGTAATATCACAAAACCATGGTTTTATAAGACAACGGAACATACAACTGTGGTCTGGAGAAAAGATGTTGTGAGTTGAGATTCTAAAACTCCAGAAAGAAAAAACTATGACCTTGTTTGGATCTTATAGTACGAAGAAACAGTGGTATTAAGAAAACATAGTTTCATAACCTATATACATGTAATAAAATTATGGTTAAAAAAAAAAGTCTAGAGTGTTTTAAAACTCCAAGAAGTCTACAGTTTTAGCAATAATGTGGTTTTCAAAACTACAAACCTAGTTGCATCCAAACACTTCATATGGTGGAGGCGACGACCACGGACAAAGATGAAAGAGCGCAAAACCAATATAATGGATGTTCACTCAGAGCCAACAATCACTGACTTACTGTCACTGTGCCCTGACTGCCCATCTATCTCTCTCTCTCTCTCTCCCCCCCCTCTTCTTCCTCTTTCTAACTATTAATATATCCGTTTTTATTTTATGTACTATAAATATTATTTTTAAGCCAAAAGATTTATTCAAAACAAATTATGTAAAAAAATTGTGCTAGATGCATTGCATTGAAATTTTCTGAAACAAAAACATTGAACAAGAAAAAGTACATGTACAAGGTATGTTATTTGTAAAAATATATTATATAAAGGTTACACTAGAAATGTTATTTTTAAGAAAATGTTATGATAAGTACAAGAGTTTGGATTGAATGTAGGCCCATATAAATTTGGAGCCAATTGACAGATTTCCTCTCAATCTGCAAAAAAACATACATTTT